>JARHVA010003144.1:1525000-1567500 GCA_037957365.1 Torreya grandis
TGAATACTATTTTTGCTACATACTTTCTAGTTATAATAACTAGTCGATGGAGTCGAACTAGTGGCTATGCATGAGACTTTTTAGAGGTAGTTTATTGTGTTGGATGCACACAAGATATTTCATTTAGAACAAGCATGCATTTTACTATGATTTTCAATTGATTGGTGATTTTATTTATTTAAGTCTTGGTTAAATATATAACATAGAGTATATCTGAAGACCTTGTGGAATTGGACTAAAATTTGGTCAAGCTTTAACCATTTGGAACCCTATGAACAAGTAGCAAAGTTTTGATTAGATGATATAATCAAGAAGAAGGAAATTATTAGGAGGCTAGGTATTCTAAATTTATCATTGACTTTTATATGAAATATATATTGATTTGGCTGAGTTTATCTTTTTTGTGTCTATTTGGATCAGTACATGATATGTGTGTATAATATACACTCGATTTGGTTTTAAATGCGAAGTGAGACCTTCTTACCAATTATAAGGATGATTGTATTTGTTTAGCATAGTCTACTAAGTAGAGTATAAAGATATGGTTTTAAAATAAGTTATATATCACTAAAATTATATGCGTATGAACCTTGATCATTTCATATGTAAGAGATATAATCCAAAACCCAATGGTTTGTACATTTGGAAAATATAGTATTAAATGACATTGTTTGGATGATTTGAAAGGATAACCTTGGTTAACCTATTCTTGATTTAGTCAAAATAATTAATGGGAATTGTTATTTATAAAATGTTTGATGTTTAATCTTTTATTAGGAATGTATTATGATAGTATAATATATTCTCTAACTATATACAATAGTATCTACTTGTCTTATTGAATGCACTTTTAAGTTTGTGATTGAAGATTATAGATATTTATTGTTGAAGGAAATAATGTATAAATTATTATATATATGTATATGATATATAATAATGTATATATAAATGAGGTATGAACATATATATGGGTATACTTATGATTATCATTTGTGATATAAACCTCAATTTTATTAACATAAATATGACTGTACACACCTTATTGACTCCTAGAAACTTTTTATATGCACTAATGAATGTGAATGTTTTGATTAATATGTTAAATGAATGAATTTAATGTATTAAAGGTATATTTTTTATTGAGTTAAATAGTTAATATTATTATTTAATTGGAAAATATAATCATGGAAATAGGTTGTGCTTTATGATTAAGTTATAAGAATACACATTGAATTACTTACTAGAATATTTAGTAATTGAAGTCCAAGTTTGAAATATACCCAGATGGTATTTTCTATTAAGGACTATATTGGTTTATGTTTATTATTTATGTAAAAAATAATATGATTTGAGATTCATTGCATATGTTTTATGGACTAAATGTATGTACTTTGATTATTTCCATACTTAGCATGTTTTTTGCTTGTAGATATGAAGTATTCTAACTGAATCTATTGGTTATGTTGTAATTAATCAAATCTCACATTGATTTCACTAAATAAATAGTGATATATACTTCACTATCTTAGTTAGCATCTTCAATATAAGATGAGGGTAATCTGATCAAGTGGTGTGTATGAATTTGACTAATCATAGGGATAATTAACTATTTGAAACCTTTGGCCAAAGTAATGGTTTAGTTAAGCATTATCATTTCAAATGTTTTATTTACATGTTTATGTGATATCATGTTATAATTTATTTTATTTATGGTACACATTATATATTATTTATTTTACAGCACATAGGTACAATTTTGTCTCTATATATTCCCACATCATCACTATATACCCATCCATGAAAGGAGGTCCATTCCTTAATTAAGATATTATGTAGGTGATTTATGGTCCATTATTTGTGTGTAAAAATTCTTAGATGATGTTATCCCTTCCCATAATAATACTTCATTAGAGACTGAACTTGAGATTACCATAGGATACTTGATTTTATTGAGATTCATGCTCCATGGAACCTACTATATTGTATTATATTTATTATAATGGCATTATTATTGATGCAATTTTAATATTTATTACTCTATACATTTACAAAATTGGTTGTAATATTGTATCAGTCATGGTTGAAATGATGTATTTACTTTTTGGAATCAATGTCGTTAAATTATGTAAATCAACATTGTACTTATTTTCTTGATTGTTAACATGGTGATCAATAGCTAAATATATTTTTACATGTCTATTTATTGTTAATATTCTTAGTGTGTTTATTTTTTATCACTAGTTATATTTCTCACGGTGAAGTTTTATATTTGAATATGTATAAACAATTTAAAAAATAAAAATAAAAAATTACACTATCCTAGTAAATCCTAGTGGGGATGCTACAACTTGGAGGTTTGCGGTATCCTACACTAGTGTTTTTAATAATTTAAATAATATTATCAAGGTATTTGATAAACATTTAACCAAAAAAAATTCAAGAAATTGGAAGGAGCAGATTATGGAGATTAAGAATGTAGATATATCATAGATTTTAATTGCATAAGTCACTAGTTTAACTATTGAAGAGATAAAGTAAATCAAATAAATTAAGGATTAAAATCATAAAGTGGGAATTTTTTTTTGATAAATTATATATTAACTAACTATCAAGGGGCATTACTTGAGGGAGGATTTTCACTAGCCATATGATGAAGTGGCCAAGCAGATAATGATGTATGCTACTCTTGATGGAAGGTTTATAGTTGTTCATTAATACCATTTTACTATTATGAATTATTTAAAATATATTTTCCATATTATTTTTGCTTTTCATATTTTACATTCACTATAAATTTCAGTGATGGATGTGAAGAAGTGGAAAAATAAGTTATCATTACATCAAGTAATTATCTTTTTTTTGAATATATGAATTTTGGGCCTATTCATCAACCTATAGTTAAGAAGGTTAATATTATGATATAGGGTTTTAAGAGGAATTCATGTATTAATTATAATTTAAAATAGGGGATGGGAACTCCTATGGAACAAGGTAGGATTTGTGTAGATCATGATTATAACAATGAAGTCATTGAGGTTATGGGTGGTCATGAGGATGCTATTGTGGATCTTGAGATGAATAAATCAAGCTAACCAAAATAAGGATATTTGTTATGAGGAGTATATAATTGTTTCAATGAGGGGGAGCAAAGATAAAATTAAAGAGGTGGTTGAATGTCTGAAGAGTCCTAGAGAAGGGGGCATGAAGGCTCTGATGAATGTAAATCTTTAGGTTAATAAAGGTAAGGAGAAATATAAAATTAATTTTGAATCTTTTATATCTAACTTTAAGGATTAATCTATGTTGGATAAAATTGGAGAGGAAGTTCAGCTACATAAGGCTTATCTTCAGTGGTTCATGAAGGATCACATGAGGCTCAAGTATTTGGTCACCAATATCAATCAGTATGGGGGTATTTTATGTTCCAAGGTTGATGTACAATAGTTTGAGAGGCAAATTAAGGAGTTCAATGCAAAATTCAAGATCATTGAGAGATAAAATGACAAGCTTAAGGAAAATCTTATTAATCTTGTAGACTTTAATTATGTGGCCATGTCGAATTGCATGAAAATTATGGAGGGCCTAAAGTGTCTTATTAAGATAAAAAAATGAATAAGAGGACAAGATTAGGCTAGATAAGAAGAGGAAGAAACTAGTGGTGGATAGAGCTTTTGATCCTCAGATTATGTACAACATGGATTTGACTATCAAGAAGATGATAGAGAGTTGGACTAACATTTTGATTGGTGGAATTATACTAGGTGCTAGGTCACTATTTCCATTTTCCCACTTTTAAACTATTTGATGCTATTGTTATAACCTATGAGGTATTTTTTTCTCTCTTATGTAGGCATATTGATATATATGGGTCCTATGACCATGTTTGTATGTCATATGTAAAGGGTAGGGTTCCAATTTAGAACCTTTTTTTACTATTAAAAAAAATGGTGTGAAATAAATATAGATAATATAGAAGGTGATCATGGGTTATAACTATGAAATTTTTATGTTCATATAAAATGTGTATTACTTCCTTTTTCCAAACCTATTTCATAAAACCTATTCCTACACACTCAATACACCTATAAAAATTTATAGGGTATGGTATAATATATGTTTAAGTAACCATTTTAAAATGATTGATCATGTAAGCATAAAATAAAAAATGAAATAATATTAGGAATAAATCATAATTAAATATCTTATAATAACTTATGATTCTTGCACCTTTAAAATTTAACCATGTAATTAATGCAATTTCACCACCCATATGGTATATAACAAAACTTAAGCCACAACTATATTTCAAAATAATGGATCATTAAATGAACAAACATATCAATTATAGTACTCTTATGAATATATCATCATGTCAATGTGAACTATTAAACACATAATCACATTGCAAAGACAAATCAATAAAATGTTTTCCAACATTAATAAGAAAAAATGTGTATGCTAAATTCACATCAAATAAGTTTTAAATATACAATATGTGTACAAAATAAAATATGATAAATTTTTTACATATTCACCCTTTTCCAACATGAAATGGTGAAGAACATATCCAAATAGGTAGAAAATATCCATGGTACATGAGAAAAATTAAAATGGGAATTACATCACCCTCCCCTTAAAAATTAATTCCTCTTGGAAGTCACCATAATATGTCTATAAAATGGTTTTTCATTAATGTATAATCCTCTAAATTGTCCAATGTCTCATCATATTGATCCCACTATAAGATAACCTAGTCTAGGTATTCACCCTACAAGATCAACCTTTAATATTTGAAAATGAGAATAGGATTCAATTTGAAGATTTCATCCTTATATAAATTCTATTTTATCTAATTTAATCATGAGATCCATTTGAAAATTTTAACCTAAAAATTTAAATATGAAAAATGTCATGGATATGTGACTTGATAGGTAACTACTTTAAAACTCTTAAGGATCTTGAGTGAGTCTAAAAAATGACATACAATGTTACATCCTTTTACATAATAAATTTGTCTCTAATGTGGTTAAATCTTTACATAAAACCTATTAGTAATTGATAATTTCTATTTTAATCAATTGGCATAGGCATACTTCTAAATATATTTTGTATCCTAAAAGAATTGATGAATTAGAAATGTCTAGTGCTTCGTATCCTTAAAAAATAGATCCAATAAAAATAAATTATTAAATTAAATCACAACTCAAAATATTTTTATACTCTCTACCATATATTTCCTTATAAGGCATCCTTTTGATGGAACTTTGGTAGATGTTTTTATAAGAAAACTCAATTAAGTAGAGGAAATTATCCCATAAAGTTTATTAGATGGTCACATACATGCATAGTGCATGTAGGCTAAATATGATCAATATTATAAGGATACTTTAATATAGTAAAATGTAAAAGACCATACTAAATCCAACACACATACAATACATCATTCCATAAAGAGACACAATGTTATATATAAGAGTTGTGTGTGAAATAGGTTCTACATGATCTAACAATAGAATATATAAATATAATGGGCATGCTTAGGAATAAATATATCTAAGGTTTTATTATATGGTATCTAGTAAGTGAAAATTAAATTAATAAAAGGAAATAAAATAAAATTAAGTAGTAAGCATTAAGCATCTAATATATGGGTTCTAAGGGTCTCATTATAAGTAATCATGAGGTTTAAATAAAGGAATGCACAATAAAAATATAAAAATATACTAACTTAAAATCATTCATTATAGTAAATCCAAAGGAATGGATGAAAATGAATACATGATCACTCTTAATTGACATTTTAAAGGCCAAAGTAGTATATAAAGTGACCCAAGCAATGAAGCTAGGAAGTTAGTCAAGTGGATGGTCCTATCTCTTGGATAGGTGAAACTCCTTTTTAAAGGGGATTATAAGGGGAATCTAGGGGCTTCAGGAGGATGAGGAATTCTAAGGGATGATAATGGTAATTTTGATGCAACCTATGTAGGAGGAATGGGAAATTAGACTAATCACTGGGCCAAAATATGTGTATCCTTATGGGGACTGAGGTTATCTAAAGATATAGAGATTGGTAGATAGGTGATTGAGGGTGAATTTTTTAATATAATCAATTATATACCCATAAATAATTTTATTATTTAGAGGATAATCCATATAATAGAATAATCCCTCATGATTATTTAGACTCTACATAAAGTTATCATACAACATGTTTATAGATAAGGGAATTCTATGGCCAATTTTTTTGCCAATAAAGGAGTGGCCTCTTTAAGATAAAGAATTTAGTTTACCTAGACCAATTTGTTAGAGGATCAACTTGGAAGCTGATAATAATAGATAAGGTTGTTTTAATTCATGTTTAGTGACATTTATTTATTATTTATTATAGTGTTTTAATAGTGGTGTGTGGGAATGATGAGATTGAAACTATTAGGTGGCTCTCCAAGTCAGAATATAATGAGATCATGGAGGTAATTTTTTTATGGAAATAATTGTTTTATTATGTGAAAAATTATTAAGAGTTGTGTTGAGCCTCATGCAAGTTTGTTTGTATGTTTATGATTATGGAAGGAGGTGACCATAGTTTATTCATACCTACATATTGCTTTAAGATCATATGGATGGAAGGGGATCTATTGAGAATTAAGCCTTTTTTTATATACTATTTAAAGGAGGATATGGATGTTTGGAATGATTTACAAGTAGTAGGATTGGTTTAATTCATGAAAAGGGTAGAGGTTCATAATAAGAATATATTATATATCTTTGTGAAGGAATGGAACAATAGAATGATGGTATTAAATGGTGTGACTATGGAGATCACAAAAGTTATTATATCATAGGTTAAAACGATTAAAGTATAGGCCACCAAGGTTTTTAAAATAGAAAGATAATTCAAGGAAGAAAGAGATAAATATGTGATGGATGGAGAAGAACACATTCCCATAAAAAATAATTTCCCTAGGGAAGAGTTCCCTTGATCATTTGATGAAATTTATAATCAAGTCATGTTGTATGTTATGCTAGAAGGTAGGAAAAATATGGTGCACATATCTCATTTCAATTTTTTTAATTAATTTTGGGATTAGATTCCTCTAAGCTTACCCTTTTATGTTTTGCATTCCCTTGAGAGATATGTTATTGATGTAGAAATGGGGAAGAAAAAACAACCCCTACATCAAGCAATTAGATACATGATCCATAATTGATTTAAGGGTATGAACAAGACATGTGGGTACCTCCCTATGTCAGGTAAATATGAAACATTCATGGGTGGATATAAGTGTAAATTGAGAAATGATTTAAAAGGAAAAAGGTAAGGTATAGGTGGAAGAGTTAAGATAGAATATAGAAGAAATTATAGGGATATTTTTATAGATAATCAAGAAGTTAATAAGGAGATAGTAGTGTTTCTATCTAATTTTTTCTTTTTCTTAAGTGTGAAAAGAAGAAACTAGTTAAGAAGGGTGAGGAAGAATACCTATTGAATATACACACATTAAATCTAAGTGATTGTGGAGATCTCCTATTTATCTTGGGAAGATGACCTGAAAATAAGAAAACACTATGACAAAACTTGGTGTTTAAACAAGTAGTTTAGTGGATTGCCTAGCGTGAGCTAGAACCTAGAAGTAAAAGCTTTCTAAGAGTCTGTCAACCCTCCTACTTTAAATTCTTAAGCTGTAAAATAAAACTAAAAGGATTTACATAAAATGACAACAAAATAAAACTAAAAATATAAAATGATATTGAATTAATTACAAAAATTAAATGCTTTGCTAAGTTAACCAAAATGAAGCAACTAGTTTGATTATACGAATGCTGAAAATTAGTTAAGGCAAGGTTGTGGTTTTGGGTTTGGTAATTTGATAAGGGTCAAAATAACGGTTTGGTTGGGTTTGGTAAATTATTGAGAAGGTAAAATGAGAGGAATGGATGGTTGAAAAAGATAAAATAACAGGTAACTAGGGTATTAAAAGGATAAGGGGGCAAAGAGGGTGAAGGTGGCAAAGGTGCAAAGAGGGCAAAGGAGGTAAATGAAATTAGAATGCAAAAGGTGGTAAAGGAGGTCAATGGATTAAGATGGTAAGTGGATTAAGGGGTATATTTAAATGTAATAACATTAATAACTTAATTAAATAACTGAAATAAAAAACCAAATAAGGTTACTTTGAGGCTTGTTGATGTGGTTGATGTTATTGATGATGTGATGAAGGAATTCTATGACAATTTTGGTAGAGTTTCATTGGTTTGAATTATTTTCTTCCAATATGTGGATGAAATTAAAAATTATGACCTCCTTAAAATACCTAAAACAATATTTTAATAACCAAATACTAACTTATCACTTAACCTTGGGTGAAGGAGAGGCAGGTATTAATAACATTTGTTATCAAGAACCATGCCAAAAAAGGGAATAGTAAAAGTATGGTGCCAGTTTTCAATTTGGCTCATAAGTGGGAATTAAGGACAAGGATGGTGGGATTCCCACTTCACAAGTGTGTCTCCCAATTTCTAAATATTCAAAAATGGAGTAGAAATGATGCACATGGGCTCATATGGCTCCAAAGTAATTTCCACCACTCTCTTTCATCTTTTGGCTAAGTACCTAATGAATTTTGGCACCATTCTCCATGTGGGTGTATTATTGGTCATGAAAGACAAATGGGTGAGATTAACACTTATATAATAGGTCAATGAACTCAGTTGGTGTGTCTCCCAACTTGCTAAAGGGTCCAAAATGGAGTGGGAATCATGCACATGGGCTCATATGAGTCTAAAATACCTTTCCCCACTCACTCTCATCTTTTCTTAAGTACTTAAAAATATGAACCATGAATTTTAGCACTATTTTCAAAGTGGGATGAGGGGAAATTCAAAATAATTCTAAGTGGGACACTTATGGTGCTTAATGATGTCATTAGGTACCCTACATGAGGGTCTTGAGTGGGGTATGATGTCCCACTTCAAGCCACCTCATTTTTAAGCCATGTCACTTGTGAAATCACTTGATATATCACCTTTCATGTCACTTTTGATGTCACTTTCCATGTCATTATGAATAGTGATAGTGGGTCCCATGGTGAATAGTGATAGTGAATAGTAATTTTGAATGGTACTTTCAAATAGTAATTTTGAGTAATAGTATGTGAATAAGATAATAGTGATTTGGTTAGGTTAAGAGGGGTTGGTTATGGGTTAATAAGGTTTAGGGGGTTTTTAGGCATTTAGTAATAAAAAACTATAAGTGTGTAATTTTTTAGTGTCTACATTTTCCCCTTCTTGTTATGTAGCTCTAAATTATCAAGTTGTAAAACAAAAATAAATTACGTGGTCAAAGGTTAGGGTAACTTGAGTATGGGAGGAGGTGTTCCTCCTCAAACTGAGAGTTGATGAGGAAAGGCCAAATCAGGTGTAATTTTTATAAGTAGCTGGTGGGGAGGCACTAGGTGGTGCCAATGGTGCACAAAATATGGCTAAGCATGATAGCCAATATTGCACAAAGACTAAAGCTACCAATGTTGATAAAAAGAAGGGCAATTTTTAGATGGACATATGATAGGGTAACTAGTCCACAATTTTATTCATATTTGATTAGATTAAGCCTATCAAGTCATCTAGAAAAGGTTAGTATTGCTCATAGGTATCTAGGGTAGGAAGTACTCCAGAAAGACAACATAAATGGTCTAGTTACACATGAGGTAGGGCATAAAACATGCAACATGGTAAGCATAGTCAATGTAGTCAAAAGGACCAAGGCAAGGTCATTGAAAAACATGTAAAGAGGTCAAGTCAAAATTTCAAACTTCAAGGTGGACATGGGTAAGTGGGTTGGTTGGTTAGAATGGTGTGGCTAAGTAGACTTTATATACACCAAACAAGTGGACACTACTTACATAGTTCCATGGACATAATTTACAAAATGAAATTCAAGCTAATGTAGTTCTTATAAGGTGAGGAGTATTGGTTAACTTGGTTGCCTAAATTTTATGTATCATGTAGATAGGTCTAGTTAAAGGATGTTAGAGAATGGGAATCTCTAAAGGGTGGAAAAGATGGCTATCAAATAGTTTTCTGATTGGTTGGTAGAAATAGTGGATAGAATTACCTAAGATGTAATTCGATGCTTGATTTAACTATGCAAATATTATTAAACCATGGATAATTAGGATCAATCATGAAATTTGTGCCACCATTTTAAAGAAAAGAGGGTGAAATATGCTTTACTAAGATTTAGAAAATCTAGCACAATTTGAATTGTCATGGTGACTCAATGGGTTATTTCATCACTATCAAAATAAGCTAAAATTTTTCATGCTCCATAATAATGTCATTAATAGGATATGAAAAGGTATTATTCAATGATTCAATGAAGCAAAGTAGTAGAGTGGGTAAATGAGAAGTGGTGAAGATTTAAAACCTTGACCCTTGAGCTAGTGGGGCCCCAAAATAAGTAAGCATTGAGTTTTGAGGGAATTTAGAGAAAGAATCTAAGGGGTTTTTGAATATGGAGTGAGTTAAATAATAATAATATTAATTAAATGAAGGAATAGGTTTAAATAAGAAGGAAAATAAATGGTATAAATGGATAACCAAGAGGGAAAATAGACGAAGAATGTATGGAGATAGACATATTGGGGAGTTGAAAAAGAAGGTGGGGAAAATAAGTTTAAATGATACCAAGGAGAAAATAGGTTGGTGGAAGAGGTGAATCCTATAAAAGGCTATTAGGTGGAATGTGATAAAATAGTAGGGCTATTATAGTGCATATGAAGATGTAAAATGGGTAGGGAGAATCAAGGGAAATTATTGGTTAGGAGGTAGGTCGCATGAGAGGAGATAGCTAGCATCCCCATGAAAGTACCCTAAATCTTCCATTTAAAGGTTATTTTAGTTTTTATTTTAACATATTCAAAGGTTAGAGTAAAAGGGGTTTGAAATAGTCAAGATTAGAGGGGGTGGTGAAGGAATCTTCATCCCAATGGCTAGTGGTGTTCATGTTTGCTTGTTGGTTGTATGAGCCTACACGCCTAGCCATTTGTGTTATAGAGGCATAAGATTGGTATATATATTGAATTAAACCAAAGTTAAATGGAAGGCCTTAAAGGTCATATCATGATATATGTTGTGATCATATAAGCTCAAAATGGGTAGATGATTAAAATGGGAAAAGGTGATAGGTTCGGTGAAGGGAGTAGCTAGAAAGGGACAAAAAAGAACATATAGGCTCAACATGTAAAGGAATTAAAGGAAGAAAGGGATGTACTTGAAGTAACAAACCTAAAAAAATTTATGCATTAAAGAAAGGGCATGGAGGACATGAAGAAGTAGACAAGGATATGTACATAAAAGTGGTATAACTAATAACTGCACTCTAAAGCACTAGAGGTTGAATGGGAGAAAATAGGGGAGATCCAACAAGGGATGAGGTGAAGGTGGATTAAGAGATGGATGAAGAGATAAGTAGATAAAAAAATGAGGTCAAATATAAATATAAAGGTGGAGAAGGATGGAAGGAGCTAGGCATGGACATATATGAGGAAAAAAAGAAGGTCAGGAAGAACAAGGAATGTCATCAAGGGAGATGAAAAAAATGAAATAAAATGGAGAAAAGAGAATAAAAATAAAAGGTAAAATATGGGGGTTTGAGGGATACACTAAAGAATGATAGATTGGATAATTAAAAAGGATGGGGAGAGAAGTGTAACAATTATGAAGGGTAAGGGGAGGATGAGAAATATGGGATGCCATTGAAGGTTTGAAAATAAGTCTAAAAAAAATACCAAGGAAAAAATAGTTTGGTGATGAAAATGAAAAATAAGGAAATACACAAAAGAAGAGGAAATAGGAGGAAAAAGGAGTGAAATGAGGACGCAAAAGGAGTTATAAGACAATGAAGAAGTAGGTGGTGATGTGTCTAAGAAAGCATGGATGATGATAGGCAAGGAGAGGAACAACAAAGAAAATCAGATGGTGGTTTTGGAGATGAGAATGATATGGAAAATGGGAAAGGGGTTAAGAAAAATAAGGGGAAGTGAAGGATGGGTGGATAAGAAGTTGAAGATATATGTGTTAATTATCTTGTTAGAAGAGATTGACAAGCCAAAAAGTGGTGAGGTGTTAAATAAATAGGGGAACACAATGAAAGGGCATGACATGTAAATAAGAGATGAAGATTAGGGATGATAAGAAGGAAAAAGAATAATTAAATTAGGGATATAAAGCATAGACACTCACATAGATGTAAAAGATAAGTGAGTACCGAGATGGAAAGGGGAAAAGGGGAATGAAAGTACAAAAGGATAGAACTAATAAGAATAAAAGGGAGATTATGGAAGGCTTATAAAAGGATAAAGGCCCAAATAAAATCTAGTTGTGGAGGAAAAAAATTGAAAAGGTAAGAAGAGTGGCAAATCGACAGAGAGTGGTAGAACACATAAGAAAAAATGTGATGCTAGAAGAAATAGAAATCATGCTAGATTGAAATGATGGGAAAGAGTAGAATAAGAACTAAAAATTGGAATGAAGGTGGTTTAGAAGTAGTGGAAGATTAGTAAGAAGGTGGTAGCAAAGAAGAGAAAGAGGTAAAAGTATCCCTCAATGTGTAGGGGAATAGGATGATGTGGAATTGGTGAGGAAAAGAGAGTGATAAAGAGGGTATAATAAATAGCCAAGGGTGAGGGGAGATGATGAGGAAGGTGAAAGAAGATAAAGGGGATAAAGGGCAAGGTTGGTAATAAGTAGAGGGATAATAAACCATGGAAAGTGGGTGAGAGAGTGAGCTACAAAGCATGCATAAGTAAAGGTTATGGGGAGGCTAGTGAAATAGAGTAGGTGGTGGATTTATGGGATATAAGAGGGGTCAATGAGGAAGGATGTCAATCCTTGTGTTAAAAGAGATTTAGATATTGGAAAAGTGATTATGAGAGATTAACAAGATGAAGGGAGGGAGGTGGTGTGGAGATAGGTAGAGAATTGGAGGAAGAAATTTTATGTGAGAAGGGCAAATAAAAGAAGGGAATTGGCCAAGTTGACCTTATTAACTAAGCATTGACTACATAGTCCAAAAAGACCTTAGGCCAATGTAGTTCTCCCAAAAATGGGGGAAAAACTAAGAGGAAGTATTAGATGGTGTTAAAACATAAGGACACTTAAGAAATAATTCAACACTTCCTTGATGTCAGATACCCTAAGAAAGAGGGCACTGCTAGCAATAAAAATGAGTGAGAAGAAAAAGGGGATGGGAATGAGTTATTAGTGGTTGATCTACCCTTAGAAGTGAATCAATGCCTATATATCCATGTATATTAGGCTAATGTATTTTAATAAGGGTTGGGTGAGGGGTGTTCAAACTGGCAACCCCAATTTGATACAACATGGGTTAGTTTAGGATGATGGAGAAGGTTTTGAAAAATAGAGGTTTTAGGTTTTAGTGAAGGTGATGGTAAAGGTGCATGGTGTATATTGGTGAATAGTTACCATAATGATCACACATTTAGAAGGATGAGAGACATGGATGGGCAAGGTATGATAAATGAGAAGGGAACACAATACTATGCACCAAAAATGACCTTTAATTGAGCTAATCCAAAGAAGATGTGACTTTGTGAGGAGGTTACACCTTCTAAAATTGTGAAAGGGTAAAATCTTATAGATAACATGTACCACTACAATCCAAGTTTTAGGAAATGGGCATCTATCAAGATCTGCATAGTCATTTTAGCCAAGGTTCATCACCACTATGAGTTGAGTTTTATGGGTAGTAGTAGATGAATGACTTGTAAGTATTTTATTTGATAGATAAGTAGATTATATGAGGTATAAAACTGGTACTGTGGTGAACGATAGAGTATGGGCCATGTTTGACCTAAGAGCTGCATGGGTGGGCTAGACAAAAGGTGTCTATGTATACATCCTTTTTCCTAGTACCTCAAAACCAGTGACCTTACATTCCACTTAGAAGAGGCTTTACCAATAGGGAGCTATGTGGTCTAGGATATTAGTTATACAGTTGGATAAGATGGGGGAACTTCTACAATGATGAGTATTTGGAAGCTACTACCACTAGAAATAATGGCAATTTCAAAGATGTGACTATTGTAGTGGCTTAATCCTAGAAGACAATTTACGTCAACTGAGGTAGGGGTGAAAAATATGTAAAAAACCATTAGGACCACAAGAGTTGCAAGATGACAAAGAAGAAAAGGACATAATATGAGAATTAGATGATAAGGATAAAAATACAACATGATAGTGCATAATGACTAGCCATATTGAGGGTTATGGTCTGCACAAAAGGGTAAGTAGATGTGACCTTTGTAAGTGGGAAAACTATTTAAGGGAATTAATGACATCATAAGACGTTCCCATAGGTGAGATGGGTAATCATGTTGGTGAGGAATAGTAATTAGGTATTGTATTTAAAAAATCATGCTAAGAATGAATACCTGTCATGAAGTTACTTGGTTTTATAGGTTTGATCAAAGTGTAGAGAGCTATAAGAGGTTGAAGATGGAGAATAATAGAAGCAATGGTATAGATGATTAGCAACCCCCATGAGTTTAAATAATATATATGGTGAATGTGTGTATCTAATAGATACTACAACATGTAATGTCAATAATGGAAGTGTTGTTAAATCAACATCAAAAGGGAAGGCACCCATGACCTGAGCTCAAGCCTAAATTCTTACCTCCTCAATACCAAAAAGGTAACACAAGATGTAGAGATAAATAATAACACCCTTAGCCTATCCATAGAGGGAACCCTCACTATCTAATGGGATTTGCATTGAGACAACAATTGGAGTGGAGGGAGGTAATGGTGGCAACGATCGAGTAGGACAAAAGATCTAAAGCATAATATGATTCCTACCATATGGAGAGGAATGTAAAAGAGGATAATAGAATACATCCCCTATTCATTATCAATAGTATGAATGTCATTGAGGCTAGCTATGGTGATAGCTTAATAAGGAATAAACTAGGAGAATGTCTCAATGCAAATACAGAGTCACTAGATAATCAACATAATTCCTAAGAACTAAAGCTATGTATGCATTCATCTTAGGCAATGTGTGTGTAATCTGATGACTATGTATGTGTCATCATAGCCTAAATAAAATATTTCATAGTTTGATGTGATTATGTTTATGGTTATGAATATGGTCATGATTTTGGTTGTATTTTCACTTAATGTAAAAATAATTATTATGGTTGTTGCAACACTAGATGGTAAAAGTTGTGATGAAAACATCAATCAAGCACATTAAGATAAGAATAAAGCACAAATTTTTGTTTTTGATAAGGACTAATAATAGACCTGAAGTGGGATTGGATTAATGAATATAAGGCCTTCAAATTTTGTGCATGAGTAGTCATTAGATGATAAAAAAAGGTTTCTTGATCACATGGTGTCAAATAATCTCTAAATCCCTTGATTTATATATAGTCTAAAGGGAATATGGGTGATAGGTGGTATGAAGGGTAATGGGTGATATGTATGATAACCTCATGTGAATTAGTTTTCCCCTTCTATAAGTGACCTAAGAATGGTAATAAACAAGTCTATATCATATTCTAGATGTAGATTGATCAATTTAAAACATCCACATGTGAAATCTGATTGCAAATTTCAACTTATTATGTTGCTTGAGAGCTGAATACGACTTTAGATTTTGTTATGATAGTAGATATTTTACTTTATTATTGTATATGGGAAGTTGATTGATGTAGGAAGCTTCTAGGAAATTTCTCTAATTTTGACAAAGTTAATTTAGCCATCCTTTAAGGTAATGGTCTAAGCTTATTGGCTTTGTTTAATGCTCTTGATAGCTATCCTTCAAAGGAGTAGTCTACCTTATATTTGCCAATTTTTATTTTATTTTTGGGAAATTGTCCTTCAAGGGAACAGTCTACAATGCTTAAGATATTGAACCAATTAGTATTTTGATATCTAAATTATTTCTAGATGTAATGCTTTTAGACATGGATAAGTCTAATTACATTCAGAGGTTTACCTTTATGAGGGAAAAATTTTAACACAAAAAGGTTAATGGTATGAAAAGGTGTGGTTTTTGAGAGACAATGACCTTTGGATTCCATCTTTTTAGAGATGAAAAGTATCCATGAGAACCATGATATGGGTAGAACCGTGGTACCCACATTTAGGATTAGTCTATGACTATGATGGTTAATCACATGGTTCTATGTTGTAATTAATTGTCCTCAAAAGGAGAGGATAAAGATGGGTAAAGGTTAAAATCTCATAATCAAGGAATGAGATTAAGTTAGACAAAAGGAGTGAGCTTGATCCTTATTTAACATAAAAATGGACATAGATGTGAAGCATTGAGAGGCTCATGCTTTGGTTTTCCTTAAATAGAGGACAAATGATAAGCTCCTAATCCATATTTATGGGTAATGATGTAGGGTCCAATCCAATTGAAAGCAAGCTTGCCTCATTTACTCTTTTTCATGTTGGTCATGTGTTGGTTTTCTTTTAATATGAGGTCTCTGATATTGAAGTCTTATTGTTTGAGGTGTTTGTTACAAGCATGTTTGATATTCTCTTAATAGATACAAAAGTGGGTGAGGGCTGATATATAATGCTCATCAAGTAGCCCAAGTTGAGCTAAATGGTACTAATGAAGATCTTCCTAAAAAATAATTTCTTGCAAAGATATGAAAAGAGAGGAGATTTGGACTTTTAGAGGAAAGACTACCTCTATTATAAAGACTAAAGAGAAAGGCATAGTACCCGTAGAGGTTCAAATGTTAGTGAAATAGTCCCATAAAGTGAATAGGATATACAAGTGCCAATCCCAACATGAAGCATTGAATGCTTTGGTTAGCATTTTGTTAAGGATTTTTTTAGAGGCTTTCACTTGTCCATTTGATTATGGATGGTAAGGTGAAGGAAATATTAAATCTATGACAAATTCATCACATATCCATTGGACTTGATTTATTTTTAAATATTTACCGTTATTAATGATGATCTTATGAGGAACACCAAAGTGGTAGATGATATGATGGTTGATAAAGTCAACAATCTTCTCCACTTTAGTCGAGATTAGAGAGATAACTTCCACCTACTTGGTGAAATATTTAGTGGTTGTGATGATTGAGATATTCCACTATGAAGAATGGGGGTTAATTTTCTTAATGAGATCAATCCCCCATTCAGACAAAGGCCAAAAGTCCTTAGATACATAGAGGCTATTGGCTAGTGTGTGATGTAAATTAGTGTGTTGTTTACATTTAACACACTTTTTTAAATAATAAAAAAAGCCTTGGTTGAGGGTGGGCCAATAGTATCCAAGGTTAAGGATATTTTAGTGACTAATAGGATGATAAAGTGTCCCCCACATATCCCATCATGTGTTTCCTTGATGGCATAGGAAAATTTCTGGATGTATAGGCAATAAAGAAGGAAACCATCGAAACCACATTTATAAAATATTCCCCCTAATATTGTGTAATGAGAGGTGCTCTAAATAAAGGATCTTTGGGTGTTATTAGAGAGGTTAGGAGGAATGATGCCTAGGTGAAGGTAGTTAAGAGTTTGGACATAACAAATATCGAATGGGGATTCCTCCACACTACAAATGGTAGGGAGATCTGATTAGTTATAAGAGGGAGTGGTAAATTGATGAAGGGTGATAAGGATTTTGGAATTATAAGGATGAGAAGGGATTTGGGAATCAAGTCAAGCCATCATATCTAAAAATCTATTGGTAGATTAAGGAACAGATTGAAATAAGTAATGTTTGAATGATGCTAAGAGTTTGTCAGCTAAAAGTTCATATTTTTACAATATATCATTCTCAAATTGATAGGATCTATTGACCTGGTTAACCATGAGATGGGAATCACCAAAGACATGGATTGTCTTAATTCCTAAGGCTAAAATAGTTTGGAGACCTATCACTAGGGCTTCATACTTAGCCATATTATTGGTGCATTCAAAGTCAAGTTTGAAGGAGAGAGGATGGGGTTCACCATCGAGAGGAATGAGAATAACTCTAGCACCCCCTCCTTATAGACACTTTGAGCCATCAAAGAACATGGTAATTTGGTAGGTTATGCCATCCTCTTGAAAAATATTCATGATAAAATTTTCCAAAAAGGCAAGAGGAGGTAGTTGGTTTTTTGGTAAAGGAGCTTCAACCAATTATTTGGCAATGACTTACCATTTAATCATTTTTTTCTAGAGGAATTCAAGGTTTAATTCATATAGGAACATGATCCACTTAGCCATATGCTAATTTTGGTATGGTTTAGAGTGCATGTACTTGAGTGGGTTAGTATTAGTTATGACATAGGTTTTATGGTTAAGAAGGTAGTGGTAGAGTTTGGTGGCCATAAAGGTTAATGCTAATTATAGTTTCTCAATATGTGTATACCAAGTATCATATTATACAAATGTGTGACTAATATATTATAAGTCTTACTCTTTGTTTTATTCATTTAGATAAGCCAACATTGCCCCTAAGGAATGGCCAGTGGTAGGGATATATAGGTAAAAGGTGTGGTCATCCTTAGGAGGGGTGAGGACATGTGGTGATAAAAGGTATTTTTTGAGAAAATCAGAGGCCTTTTGATAATCATTATTCCATTTGAAAGAGACATCCTTATTTAAAAGGTGATGGAGAGGTTGGCATTGGTCTAAAAGTTTGGAAATGAAATGGAAAATGAATTGAAGTTTTCTTCCAGGCTATGGAGTTGCTTAAGTTGGTTGGAGGAGGCATGTCCAAAATGTATCTAAATTTAGCAAGGTCTACTTTGATTCCATGAAGAGAGATGATAAAGCTAATAAGATTTCCTAAAAGGACCTTAAAAATGCATTTTTGGGATTGAGTAAAACATGATAAGGGATGAGGAATTTAAATATGATTGTAATAATATTCAAGTAATCTTTTCAGAGTTGGGATTTCTCAATAAGGCCATCCACATACTCTTCTACATTCTTATGGATGATATCATGGAAGATATAAGTCATGACATGTTGGTAGGTTGTACCAACATTATTTAACTTGAAAGGCATTACTTTATAATAAACATTTACCCAAGGGGTGGTAAAGGTAGTTTAATACTAATCTTCAAGAGAAATCAAGATTTGATTATAACCCAAATACATTTACATGAGAGATAACATCTCATGGCCAGCTGTAAGATCAACAAGATGGTCAATTCTAGGTAGAAGAAAGTCATCCTTAGGGAAGGCAAGGTTAAGGTCATGAAATTCCACATAAATATGTAGACTCCTAGTGAATTTGGTGATAGGTACAATATTATAAGCCCATCAAGGGTATTTAATGGTTTTAATGAAGTTTATAGATAGGAGATGTTGAAGCTCTTCTTTGACAAGAAGGGTTATATGAAGATACATGCATCAAAGTTTTTTTAATAGGATTGACATCATGATGAGTGAATATATTATGGGTAGCATTAGTGGGGTGAATCTTGAGCATTTCACTATAAGACCAAGTGAATGGTATTATCTGATCTTTAAGGAAAGAGGAGAATTCCCAAAGTTTCTTGTCATTCAGTGATTGGCCCAATTTTACAATGTGGGAGTTGTCTAGAGTGCCCAAGTTGATATCCATGGTGGATTCATTTGATATGGTCAAGGCCTAAAGAGGAAGGTATTTGTAGATATAATAATCCCCCACACCTAGGTAGGTAAGAATGGAATCATCATCTTGATGTTGAATGGTGTTAATGGTAGGGGAATCATTCTCTACCATTTCAGGGTGTACAAGTGGAAGGAATTTGGTTTATTCACCCTTTTGGTAGATGAGAGGGCCAAAAATAATGGAATTTATTATAAAAAAAAAGATAGGGGGGTGATGTTAGGATCCTTAGAGGAGGAAAGTGATTGGGTTGGTGAGGATGGGATATCTTTCTCCATAGTGGCAATGGGTTTAGGTGAATTGGTGGGTTATTTAAGTGGTTCATACCCAAATCCAAATGAATTATGAGGTTAAAAAGTTTTGATATGGGGTAACTCATGAGGCCCTTATTCATAGTGACCAAGGATAAATCCTTTCCAAACACATCTATAAAGATACAACTTAGAAAACTCTAGTTTGCTAAGATAGGAAAAAATATAGGTAAATGGTTGGATGGATGAAGAAGTGGTAGGGGATAGAAGAGTTAAATAATATCCCCCATAAATTAAATTTATTTGATGGCTAGGGAGCTCGAAGGGGATGATGGCTTTAATGTTAGGTTCATAAGAAGGGTCATATCTAAGATTCCCATATTCTTGGGGAGTAGAGAAGGCATCCAAGGCAAAGAGTATATATTCCACAAGGGAAAGATGTTGGAATGTGTTTTCCATGGGATCCTCTACATGAATTTGGGAAGAAGGGATAGATGAACTAGTAGAAGCTTCATCAACATTTGGTGAAGTGTCATGGATTTTAGTTGGTGGGGTTATGCCATTAGTAGATGGTTATGAGGTGGATGGATGAATAAGGGCATCATTAAGATGATATGTCATATTAAAAGATGTGAAAGGACTAAGTTTAACCTATATAGTCATAACTTCTCCTTCATAGTCAAATTTGACACATCAATGTAAGGTGTAAGGGACACAACTCATGGCATGAATTCAAGGGTGCCTTAGTAAAACATTATATTGAATTTATCCTTCTACAACATAAAAAGGTTTAAAAATTATATGGGGCCCTAAATAGATATAGAGGACAAATGTGCCTAAGGTAGTAGCAATGTTATCATTGAAATAATGAAGGACTACTATACTTCCAGACATGATGTTCATTGGTAAGTGCATCTGGTCATAGGTATGGGAGGAGATAATATTGATGTTAGATCTTACATCAATCATCACCCTTTTGATGTGGGTTTAATTAATGTATGTCATAATGAAGAGGGGGGATTAGGTTCCTTTGAATGAATAGAAGATATTTTTGAATTTTTGAAGGTGACAAGGTTGGAAGTTCAAAGGGCACCAATAAAGGTGGTTAGAGGTTGAGGGTCATTGGGTTAGACGTTGATGGATTGTAAGGCTTTTATAAGTTTTTGGTGGTGATGGGGAGAGTTAGAGACTAACTCATATAAGATAATTTTTGTTTGAGTTTGGTAAAGTTAATGATAGCTTTTTAGATGGATATTGCATATGGGTTAGGGTATGGAGGGTTAGATGGGGAGGCACCTAAGATAAACACCTTAGGTTTATTTGATGATGGAGATGGTTGGCTATTGTTGGCTTGGGAGTTTGGATAGGGATAATTCTAATTATTTGACACCTTAATCTTGCCTTTATCCTTCTATTATGATCTTGTGACTACATTGATTATATGGATAACAAGAGAGGTTGAGGTAGTGGAGTTGTCTAACTCACCTTTGTTCTTAGGAGAAAGTGGAGGAGTGGGTATCTTTTGGGTAGGTATGGTTTTTATTTAGGTTGGTATGGGTGTCTTAAGAGGTTCATATATTAACATATTATCCTCATCATAAAGCTTATGGATAAGAGTTTGGAGAGATTTACAATTCTCCATGTCATGGCCCGGTGTCCTATGATATAGAAAAATAAATTATTGTTGAACCATGATGGTTTAAGATGTGAAGGGTCAAAAGGTTTTATGGGTGGTAAGGGCAAGTAAGAGGTTTGTAATAAAATTTTTATAATGGTTGAGTAGGACTCAAGTAAAGGTTGTAAATATTTAGTAGTTTTTACTTTGGGTGTTGAGGTAAAAGGTTGTTTAGATGTGGGTTTGGTTATAGTTGTCTTAGGTAAGGTGGTACGCTTTGATGGTTTTGGTTTAGGAAAGATGGCTGAGGAGATGGAGGTAGAGGATGGTAATATAGGTAACTTAGGAATCATTAGTTTAGTGAGGAGAGGTTTCTTATAAAGTAAGTATAAAGGTGTGACCAACAAAGGTGGTGGGGTATTGGTAAAAATAATGGGCTTCATGCTCAAGGTAGAGGGATGAGTTTCCAAAATGGAGGAAAAGTTTGAGGGAGGTAAAATTTCAGGTTTTGGGAATTTTGGTGTTTTTACCTATTTGTTTTTTTTGGTTTCTAATTGTGAAGGGGGTTTGGTTACTTGGGTCTCATTTTCAATGGTTAAGCCCTTAGGTGGAGGAGAAGGAATAATTCCTTTACCTTTGGCTTGGTTTTTGATAGAAGGTTCTAAAATCAAAGGTTGGGTGGATGAAGTTATCTTCTCTAGTGAGATAGCTTCCAAAGAGGGAGTAGATGGTTATATAATAGGGGATGTATGTGTGGTATCCTCCAATAGAGGTGTGGGTATGGTGGCTTCCTTTATTTGGGTGTCAAAAGGATTAAAAGGTAGTTTCTATCCTTCTATTAGGGGGATGGATAAAGAGCTAGTTGAGTTAATGTTTTCATTAATAATGGGTTCATTAGTAACCACATTAATAGTATGTGCCTCATGGGATGGTTCTAGTTTATTATCATGATAAGGGGTAGAAGGAGCATGATTAGGAAAAGGCTTATGGAATATGTCAAGGGCCTGGTTCGATGGTGCATTGGGATTGTCCAACATAAGCTCCCCTTGTCAATGAGGGATTATATAAGGTATTTGAATGTGTTGTACATGTTGATGTCATGTCCTATGACTTGGTGAAATGCACAATAATCATTTTCATTATACCAACTTGATATGGGGTAAGAAGCATCAAACTATCAGGGTGGTTTAATTGATGGAAGTTGAATTAGATTTTCTTTTAATAACTTTTTCAAAATAGAAGGATAGGGTTCCCTAAGTAGAGTTAATTTATTATGATTATTATAAGTTTGGTTCCTCTGGTTTTGACATAAATAATTATAGGAGTTATAGGTTTGGTTCCTTGGGTTTTATTGGTTGATAGATAATAGTGGTGCAACTTTAAGGATAATATCATTAGTGGTTTCTTTGTTTTTAGTGTTGGGATTGGTTTTGTTGTTTTGTTTTAAAGAAAAGGGCTCATCGGGTTTGTAAGTTAATTTCTTCCTCTTCAACTTTAACCTCCCTTCTTCAATGGCTATGTTCTTTAGTTTGTGATCCATGGTAAAAGCTTCATCAAAGGTCTAAAATCTTTGGACACACAATTTGGATGAAATATGTTTGCCACATTCCTGGGTGAAGAGATCTATAAGCTCAAGTTGAGGAAATGAAAAGGAAATTTAGTTGATTAGGCTCCTCTGAAGAGCCATAAAATTGGCAATAAATTCATCTTTGAATTTACAAATAGAGTAGAGGTTGGTAATATAAACTTTCTTGGATATATTGATGAAAAAGTGATCTAAGAAGTTTTGGGCTAATGCGAAAAAGAGGATGAAATGTTTGGGTATGGCACTATACCAATCCAATGTTGGTATAGATAATGACATAGGAAAGGTACAAAGGAGAAGAGTGTCCTTATGGGTAATCAAGTAGCATGAATTCCTAAATGTTATTAAATGTTGTTGAGGGTACTTTCAAACTTGGTAAATTTTGGAAATTCCCATTGGATTAGATAAGGTCTGATGGGGACTAAAATGTGAATAGGCTCATTAAAATTTTGATCATAGGATAAGAAATTATGGGCTCTGAATATGGATGACTCAAGGGTAGTCATCTTGTCTATGATCAACTTCATGAATTCTGCTTGAGGTTATTGGGATGCATAGTTATATGGTATGTTTTGTTGAGGTTGGGCAATGTGTGAATAACTAGTAGATGGTTGAGATGACTTCATGTATTGGTATGTGGTCTTTCAAAGTTGGGTGGAAGATATACATTGGTATGTGGATTTTAATGGTTGGGTAGAGGTGGGTGGTTCTATAGTGGGCATATTCCCTTATGGGTTATGAAGATAGATAAAGGTTGTGTGTTGGGTCAGAATGGTGGTTGGGTTAGTGGTTGATGGAAAGGTGGTGACTATTAGGATGATTGGTTATAACATGGATGGTATGGACACCAAAAGGCTTGGAATTGGAGTAGTGTTTGATGGATTTGATGTAACTAGAGGAAGATGGGTAACACTATAGGTAAGCACTCCTATTGTAGGGGAGTGATTAGTAAGACATATAAAGGTAGTGGTAGTTTGGGTTGGTGGGTTAGTTTTGAGGGAGTTTTTAGTTGATGATAACATTAAAGAAACTAAAGGTTGAGTAGTTCCTATGGTAGTCGAGGTATTCCCCATGAGGTGGAGAGGAATGTCATAAGGCAAATCTATGGGTGGGGTTGAAACTTGGATTTAGTAAGACATGGTTCTTAGGTAGTGTTGTAAGGCTACATCATTATCATTTAGGAAAGCAAAAAAATATGCATCTCCTAAGACTACCCAAGTAGGAATTTTGAGAGAGTGAGGGGAGTATGTGGGTTCAAATATGTGTTCCATAGATGAAGAGGTGGAAGATGGTGATGGTTTATTTGGTGGTGGGTTTTATTCCTCGAGTTTTTTTTCTATTGGCAAGTGATAACCTTACAAGAATATAAGAAAAGGATGATACGTTATCACACCTCAAACAAAGAGAAATTAAAAAAAAGATTCAAGGCAAACAATGCATTCACTAAGAGTGTGTTAAATCCTAGGATTTTTTTAAATCTCTCTTTTGGCTTATGCCTTAGAAAAGTGTGAAGAGGAAATTGGCTTGAATAGGTCCTAAATGAGGTAGTCTATGTTTGGTTTCAAGTTATATTTAGGCACTAAATAGAACTTTGTATTGTTCTAAGTAAATGGATTGTTAATTGGGTCTTACTCCCCTCATGTCACAATCCCATAGCCAGTGTGGGTGCTTAGCCAATATGTACCAATTCATAGAGTTTATACTCAGCTATAAATTTAGTTGGTTATCCCCTCCGTGATTAAATCCAAGTAGGATAATCAAGAAAGGGTAAGGTGATCCACTAGGTGATGAAATATTAGTTAGACATTTTCTCAAGTGTTTTTTGATGTTTTTTTTGTGTAAGTGGTTTGGTTTATGTAACATTTGTGAACTAATATTAATTAATAATGCTTTTAATTAAACTAGGTGAGCTAAAATCAAGCAAGCAGTCAATAGATGCACTCAATTTTAACCAAAATATATTTTTGATTTATTTAAATAAAGGAAAGAAAAACTAAAATGAACCTAAATGAAACATGAAAATTTAATCTTAATCTCAGGATTAATGATCTTTTTAGTTCTTTTTATAAATGCAATAAAATATTTTTTTTCAAAAAAATGCAACTAAAACTTTTTTTCCTCATTTTTTTATAAAGAAAGAAGCTTAATTTTCTAAAAATTCAACTAAATGAATTTAAATAATTCAATTTTAAATGTCCTAAAACATATAATAACCTAATAAAACTCAAGGTTCCTACTAGGCATACCAAAATGTTTTTATCTAATTTTTGTTTTTTCTTAAGTGTGAAAAGAAGAAACTAGTTAAGAAGGGTGCAAAAGAATACCTATTGAATGTGCATGTGTTAAATCCAAGTGATTATGTATAAATCATATTTATTTTGGGAGGATGACCTAAAAATAATAAAACACTATCGCAAAACTCTTTTTCTAGACAAGTAATTGGGTGGATTGCCTAACGTGAGCTAGATCCTAGAAGTGAAAGCTTTCTAGGAGGCTGTCAATCCACCTACTTTAAATACTTAAGTTAGAAAATAAATATAAAAGGATTTTCATAAAATGAAAAAAAAATTAAAGCTAAAAACATCAAATTACAGTTAATTAATTATGAAAATCAAATACTTTTCTAAGTTAACAAAAATGAAGCAACAAGTTTGATTATACCAATGCTAAAAATTGGTTAAGTCAAGGTTTTGGTTTGGTAATTTGATCAGGATCAAAATAATGGTTTGGTTTGGTTTGGTAAATGATTTATATAATATAATGAGAGGTATGGATGGTTTAAAAATATAAAACAAGAAGTAACTAGGGTATCAAAAGGATAAGGGGCCAAAGAGGGTAAAGGTGGCAAAGTTGCAAATAAGGCAAAAGAGGTAAATGGAATTACAATGGCAAAGGTGGTAAAGAATTTAAATTGATTAACATGGAAAATGTATTAATGGGTAGCGGTAAAGGTAATAAAATGAAGGACATAAGTAAATAATTGAAATAAAAAACCAAATAAGGTTACCTTGAGGCTTGTTGATGTGGTTAATGTTGTTGATGATGTGATGAGGGAATCCCACGACAATTTTGATAGAGCTTCATTGCTTTAAATTATTTTCCTCCAAGATGTGGATGAACCCAAAATTTATTACCTCCTTAAAATACCTGAAACAAGATGTTAATAACCAAAGACTAACTTGCCACTTAACCTTGAGTGAATGAGAGGCATGGTATTTATAACATTCATTGTCAAGAACCATGCCAAAAGAGGGAATACTAGAAGTATGGAACCATTTTTCAAGTGGGCTCATAAGAGGGAATTAAGGATGAGGTTGGTGGGATTACCACTTCAAAATTGTGTCTTCCACTTTCAGAAGAGTCCAAAATGGAATGGGAATCATGCACATGGGCTCATATGGGTCCAAAGTACTTTCCACCACTCTCTTTCATTTTTTGACCAAGTGCCTCATGAATTTTGGCACTATTATCCTTGTGGGTGCATAAATGGTAATGAAAGACAATAGGGTGAGATTACCACTTAGATAATAAGTCAAAGGACTTGGTTGGTTTGTCTCCCAACTTGCTAAAGAGTCCAAAATGGAGTGGGAATCATGCACATTGGCTCATATGGGTCCAAAATACCTTTCCCCACTCACTCTCATCTTTTCCTAAGTACTTATAAATATTTTCCATGAATTTTGGCACCATTTTCCATGTGTGATGAGGGAAAAATTAAATACTTCCAAGGGGGACCCTTGTGGTACTTAATGATGTCATTAGATATCTTGGATGAGGGTCCCAAGTGGGGTATGATGTCCCACTTCAATCCACCTCATTTTTAAGCCATGTCACTTACCAAATCACTTTATAAATCAACTTCCATGTCACTTTCCATGTCACGTGCCATGTCACTTACCATGTCATTATGAATAGTGATAGTGGGTCCCATGGTGAATAGTGATAGTGAATAGTATTTTTTGAATAGTAATTTTGAAGAGTACTATGTGAATAGGATAATAGTTATTTGGTTAGGTTAAGAAGGTTTTTTTAAAGGTTAAGAAGGTTTATGGAGTCTTTAGGGGGTCTCAAGGCATTTAGTCATTGAAAACTATAAGTGTGTAGTTTTTTGGTGTCTATAAGTAGTACGGGGTCTTCATTTGCTTAATTATATGTTTACCTCATCGAATATGGAGGGAAAATATCAAGGGAAAAGTAAAGTGAAGTGTAGATACATAAATTTCATTTAGTGTCAAAATTCATCTAAAATCTATTTAATAATTCTTCTTAAAATAATTCATCACATCTTGATCCATATTCAAATAACTTAATAAGTCAAATTAGTCAATTATGCACACTTTAAATCCCTATTTTAAATATAAAATATGGATTTTACACCTCATCCAACATATTCCACCTTTTTTCCCTCATCCCAACCAAACCCACAACTTTTTGAACCTCTTATGAGTCATCCCCTGTGTTGTCAAGAAGTTTAACTCATTCCTAATGACTCAACTAACCAATCCCATACTTATCTCAACCATTTGAAATGGTATTCATCCTCATGGGTGAAGACTCATTAGAAACTATTGATTATTGAGATCATTTAATAAATCCAAATAATTCTCTGCCATTAGATCTTCCTCTAAAAATCTATAAATAAACTTGAAAACCTTCATTTTCAAGGATCCTAGAATTGGAATCCAAACTTATGCTAATGAATTTATATTAAAAAGAGAATAAAATCATACAAAAACCCCTTTTATACCAAAATTTTTCCCATTCTCTTTTTCATTGGAAGAGTGAGCATCACATTTTTGAAGAGCAAATCAAGTTTACATTATAATGGAAAATGCTTGCATATTTGAAGTATATGTTTATATTTTAAGTTTTCTTTGTTTGTTGATATATCTTACTTTTAATTTAGGTTAGATTAATATTACATTCTCAGTTCATTTCTAATTAGTTTTAAATTTAGTTCACATATTTTTGGCATGCCTGGTGGGACCTTCTCTCATCTTTTCTAATCTTTTTGATCATCATATTTTCACTTAGAAAGCATTGTTCATTTTATTTTGTTATTTTTATTTGTATATGAATTTAATCTTGTCTTTTTGAGTGATGGTATAAGCTACAGGTTATTATTAAGAATTTTATGCTCAAATGTGTATGTCCACTACATAACAAAAAAAATGAAAACATCAATAGTGAAATTCCACCTCATATCAATAAAATCATTTTTTGACTTATTTTTAGTCTCTTTGTCCTTATTTTATTTACATCATTATCTTTCTATTCACTTTCTATTTTGGTCTATGTTTTTAATTTTTGGTAACTCTTTGTTACATGGAAAACATGATATTGGTACACTTTTTAGCAAAATCATTGTGTTTAAGAGTGAAATTGTCATTCTTAGTAGTGAAATTATCCAACTAAGTAGATATATTATTCTATTAATTCCTCTATGTTTTATGTTCTATATCTATAGGCCTAGTAGTGAATTTATTTTGAAATAGTGAAATCATCCTTTCTGCTAGCAAAAACATCTTTTCTAGCAGTAAATTCATCTTTTTGTGTAGTAAAATCTGATACATTGCAATGAAATTATTTTGTAAGCATGAATTTGTTTGTTCTCTACTTTCTATAGTCCGTCTTTTTCCTATTTTTTTTTAATCACAATTTCACTTTCTTGCCTTTATATGTAATGATTAATTTATCATAGAGAATGGTTTTTACTTTATTTTTATAGTTTTTGATTATTTTATTGAAGGTTTCCTTGCTCTATTCCTAGGAAAATATTCTTACCATCTATTTTTAGAATGCTTCTCAAAGATAATCAACAAAAAGTATAAACAAAAATTGATTTCTTTTACTTTTTTTTTTCATTCTTATTTTCAAAGTTTTTAGTAATTACATCACATTTTATTTTAGCATTCTATTTGAAATTTTGAAAATTATGTATTCTATTCCCTTGGCATCACATTGGTGATGATATTTAGGAATTAAAACAAATCCATAATTTAATGTGTTACCTAAGTAGCGCTCACATATGCTCTTTCTTTGGAATTGCATTGGTGATGATACTTAGAAATAATAAATGGATACTTACTTTTTTTCTCCTTTTTAGGGGCTCTATTAAATATGGATTTCACCACCATGTAGTAGGCCAAACCTTATTTACCATTAGGGTATATATATCAAGATCTAGATTTTTCAATTACCTAAGTAGTTGTGTGTTTTAAGCACACCATGATGTGAGGGTATTTCATGCTCCAATACCTAGGGTTTCAACAAATACCTTGAAATATGATATTACCTATTGTCACCACACTAAGACCCTTATGGCTATGTTAGGAACTTTAAGACAAGATCTGATTATGTGCATCTACTTTATATATTTCTTCCATTGTTTTCCCCCTCTAGATAATATTGTTTAAACCTTAAGACTAGGATAGCCTCTTTTATCATTTGACTTTGGTAAATCAGTTAGTAGTTAGTACCAAGAAGGTACTTCCGTACACCCTCAAAATTAGACTCAGTAGGCCATGATAATGATAGGATCCTTCATGGTTAATGCCTTGAAATATTAGGCCATAGATAAGAGTATAGACAAGTCAGTGACATTGGAAGGCCTAATATCTATTCACAACACTCATATTAGTTTTTTCACCTTTTATGTGTAATTTATTGATTTTTAGAATAGAAATTTTGTTTGCTTTTTCTTGTGTTTTTCCACGCATCTTTATTTTTAAAATCATCTAGTTGATAATCAAAGTTTTAGTCACTTTGGTATTTTAGGTTTTTGATAAATTTTATTAGTAAAATCATCCATTGTAAGAAGACTCACTATGTGCAAACATAACTTGATCAAATCAGTCACAAATCAAAATATAAATAATCCATGTTATAACCCAAGGTTCTTTCCAACCAATTTTTATTCAAATACATATTTGAAACAATATCAAATCAATCATCCAATAAATCTAGATCCAAGTTAGAATATGTATTCATCCTCAAACATCAATCAATCAAATCTGAACATGAATAATTATTCAAGTTTATCAATAAAATAATTCAACCCAAACAACAATCAATAAATTATAAACTTGAATGCTTATTCATGTTTACCCATATAACAACATCAAAATTTTTCTTCTAGGATAACATCAAATTAATTTTTAGGCTATGATAGTCAAAATTCTCTAAATTATTTTCCAAATTCCATGCCATCCATATATCAAATACCACCAATCACAAATTAAAATATGTTCATATATCCATACGGTTCTAAACATAATATCAATATAAATCAAAATTTTGGTCTAGCTTCACCACCACTTTGAGATATTTATATGAACTAAAACACATTCACAAATTAAACCCTAATTGAATAAAATATATAAATGATCCTTCTAAATTAGTTTTTCAACTCCTACACCCATCAAAATAAACCTTTTGATTTTGTATCTAACTCATTCCAAAACTTGAACCAATCTACATCAAATAACCATAGCTTCAAAAATTCATGAAATCCAAATATTCTCACTTTCAACACACATCCAAAAAATCCATCCTTCTAATATCAGGAAACTTCTCTAGTACACTTTATCACTAGTGAATCCCAAAACTTTCCACAACAACATAAAAATTATGACTAATGGTCCTATTTTTGAAAACCATACAAATTTTCCATTCAATTTGTATGGTTGCAACATCTCTCTCTACACTAACCAAGATTTGGTTGATGAAGATTACATCATAATGAATCCACATCTATTCATGTTTGAAAATCATGCTTTGAGGGTATGCCAAGATATCTTTACTAATCATAATCAAGCCATGTCATTTTCAAATAAAGTTCGCAATATTCTATCCATTTTCAATAAAAAAACTATTTTCAATTAAATACCCGTTTTTACAAACATGCTATATTGACCCAAACACCATTTAATCTACCATCATTGAATCAACATATGCCTTCAGATCAATATCTAATATTTCACATTTCTAGAAATATCTTCATCTAAAATCCAACATTTTTAAATGATGAGTGAAAAATAAACTTGGTAATAAAGCACTTCTTCAATCCTTCCTTATGGCCACATCCAAACCAATATGAAATTTATTATGAAAATTAGATATACAACTTATTTTAGGATTAAAGAAAGGTTCATCATTAATGTTAACATGAACTTTGGTACCAACAATAGTTATATCATTAGACAAGTCTAAAAATGATAGTGATAATGTCATGAGTAAGGAATAAGTTTCATTTGACATCAATACAAATTATCTTAATTGCAACAAATCAGTATGTTCCATTTCCTTAAACACTATCCTTCCCATTCCCATTAACATCACACTACTTGCACATGTCAACTAGAATCCACGTAAGCTTAACTCATTGGACTTATCCCATGCAAACATATCAATTATAACATCTATAAAATTTCATGAAAGCATCCCATTTGGAGAAATGTTACTTCACCAAACATTACTTAAAGCCCCCAAAAGAAATAAATATACACCAATAGATGAACAAATGAGATCCTTATTGATTGATGACAATGATATCAAAATATGAAACCACCAAGTCAAATAGGAGAGAAACAACATGGAATGATCTCTTAGTTATAATATAAGAAAAAATATTAACCCCCATGTTACATAATTATTATGATAAACTATTATAATGGCACTATAAAGAGTTGGATCATGATTCTGAGACTAATTCTGAGGCACATCACAATAAGTTTAAACATTTTGGATTTGCCAGGGAATTAAGGATTGTCAACACAAATCTATCATATTTTGACTTTTGTGGTATTTGGTGGTTAGTTATTAGTGGTTGGGTAAGAGATATTTGTTTTTATACATATGGAGATCTCATTAGTCCCTGGTGTTCTATACCTTTTTTATAGCATTGATTTTAACCCTTATAGAGAAAGACACCATAATTCCATGATGATTTTAAGACCTCTTAAAAGGTTTATAGAGTTTAGATTTACTATTAATCATATTAACATGGGTCTACTTGATAATTGTGTTTTCTCAAAAAAAACCAAAATTACCATATAACTTTGTTAAATAAACTTATATATAGATATATATATATATATATATATATTCAATAGGGATTTCTTAATAGAAAATGATACTCTAGAGAGTTTTTTAATAAGTTTTAGTGGTATCAAAAACCTCATCCTAGTCAAGTAATATTCAAAGTAAATAATAAAACTAAAATAGAGATTGAAGAGGAAATACGGTTATAAAAATAGAGATTATCTAGAGTTGGCATGGGATAAAAAGATGAAAATGAGGAAAATTATGAATTTTGTGACCTTCCATTAGGTAAAAATGCTAGTAAATCAAGAAAATGTTTAAATAAAAATAAAAATAAAAACTATCTTGTTATCTAATACCTTGACACTTGGGGGCATGTTATTTGCATTACATTGTATTTACGATGATTTACATTTTTTTTTATATATCATATGTTATGTCTGGTGTTTGTTTAGTTGTCAGTTTGTATAACACAAACATTTCAAAATTACATCCTATCATATCATCTCACTTTTTCATACCACCCTATTATCTCATGAAATAAATTTTAAAAATTATCATTACATTGGTTCTTTTCTTAGTTTTTATGAGCAGAGTAAATCTATTATCCCTACATCTCTTTGATAGACTTATAAAATACTAACCCACAACCTAGTTTCAAATATTTTCCATAATAGAGTCTCCTCTTTCAGTTCCCTTTCAAGCATAAAACATTAATCGAGCTACAAAAAAGAAAATATGGTAACTTTACTCACATATCTTGGTCTTCAATGATAAACCCTTGAATCTTACTGGTCACATGGGGCTAAGACTTGGAGATAAAATAGTTATGTATAACATGAAATCCTTAAACAAAACTTATCAAAATCAAACCATTCATAACCCTTAATTTATCTTTGATGTTGAGCCTTCACATGTCACTAGTTGTGTAGGATTATCACTGGGGAGAGATCCCTTACTAGCCTACGTATAGTCTTTGGTGATAAGCCCATGTGTTTACCTAGTCACATGAGACTACATATAAGGGGTTATAAATCAAATAAAGCAAAAAGGTCTCCCGAGAAATATTTCTTCAAACATCTTGTTTACATGTCTACATTGAAAAAGATAGACTTTATCCCATTAATTGATACTACCAGGGCTAGTTCTCTTGAGACACATCCAATAAAGTTAGTTTTTTGTAAGTTTGGAAAGATGTACGTTTTCTCCTTTGCTTGTAAGGATTAGGTCACCCTCCTTTTTTATACAAAATTTTTATTTTAGTCTTCACCATTTTTTTACTTATCATAATCTTTATTTCATTATTTTGTTGTAAATTGAAAGTTATATGTTATGTACACAAACAAACAAGTCATTACTTATAAAAAAATTGATTGTCACATTCACAAATTTTCATGCATATCCATCATGTTACATCATTTTACAAAATAATCTCACCATGAGTAAACCATTGTCTATACTTACCCTAGTTAATTGGGGGCATCACCTTTCAATAATCCATTGTATATTCCCAAGTTCATCATTTTATCAATTGTTAGTAATTTATCCTATATCTTGCTAAGTTTAAGGTTTTTATTCTGATCTATGAACCTTCATTCTTGCTCATGATAGTGTAAAAATTTCTTATTCCTTATTTAAAAAATTCCAAAATACAAAAAAATAAAAGATAATACAAAAGCATTAAAAAAAATCAATCTCAACACATTTACCATTATAAAACTATCTTCCATATCATCCACTCATTATTGGGTGGGTCACTCATGCATATTTTTCATCAAACATTCAAAATTCTTCATCGATCATCCACTTTATGATCACTTTCCATATTGGGAGAACTACATCTAGCCTGATATCCCCACATAGACTTTGTCCAAGTTGGATTATGTTGGCAACACTTAGATACATGGGTTCTTTAGGGTCAAATCATCCACCATATTCCCCATCATCTATTTCTCCAAACATTTATTAGCTTTTCCTTATTCTTTTCCCTCAATTTTTCATTACCTAGCCTTGTTTTTGGCTACAATTGTCTAGTCTTTGCTTGGATTGATTTTTTTTACAACTTTTCTATTTACATATGTTTATTTTATAATTATTATATATATTTTTTTCTATCTCTAACCATTTACTTGGTTATTTTTATCCATTAATTTGGTTATTTTACTTCATTTTATCTTTTACCATTCAAATGGTTATTTCCTTTACTTTGTCAATTGTGATTAATGTTTTTGTTATTATGGTTACTCTCTGTTTATCTATTTGTGTGTCATTCTTATTTAATATTCTTTAAATTTTTATTATGTATGTGTTTCAAATCATTTAGATTAATTTTTGTTTTCAAAAACTCTTTTAATTAATGTAATTTATGTGTTTAAAAGGATTATTTTGTGATATGCATAATAGTATGGTTGTGGTTTTACTATATCCTAACGTACATTACTTTTAAATAATGTATTCTTTCTTTTGCTCATATTCTTAAAACATTAACATTAATCATGATTATTCAATATCATTGGTGGTAATGTGTTTTATGTTATATTAAAAATCATGTTACTCAAAAATCAATATTGTTGGAAATCCAATGCAAAGAACAAAAAACACATGCAATGCATCTATGTCACATTCTAAACCCATAAAAACCACCCAATACACTACATAAGTCATATATCCATAATAAATATGGTGAAATAATTAAAAAATTCTATCATAAATCAAAATATAATAAATATAACTAGTGCTAGAAATATATCCATACTTTTTAAAATCATGCATAAAATCCATATAAACCAATAAATAGTCCATCAATGTCTAATCCACATAGTACAAGGTCTCATAAATCATCATGAAAATGTATATCAAATGTGTCTATACAAAATATACATCTCAAAATATTTATACATTGATGGATCAATCTATCCAATATCCCTTATGTCTCATCATGTCCCTCTAATGGAGTGTTTAGTCTCAGGAATAGCTCCTCATGTCATGGTGTGCATTGTGGAGGACCCATCACACATTGTACCCATCCCATTGACCTCTCTTACTTAGTATGCTAGACTAATCTATTACATGTTAAATGTATCATAGAGTACCCCCTAAAATATGGTGCTCTCTAAGAACATGATACAAAACCTCCTCATACAAGCTCTCATAATATGTGTCCTACTCCATGGACCTCATCACTCTATCTAAAGTAACAATGTACCCTTGCCCAACTAGTATCACCATCACATTTTCTAGCTTATTCCTAGCTATGTCTCTCTCCTATCTATAGCATTGTGTCAATGTTGTATAGTATGGCATTTGGGTCTCTACATCATGTGTAATCAATGTTGTAACCATGTAATCCCCATCCATCCCATATAGAACTTATTTTAATCTATCAACCTCTATAATCATTTGATCTCAATAGTTTGGTCCCCTCTACCATCAAATATACCCTATAATTTGGCCACCTCTAAGTGAAATTCATCAATCTCTTTGTCAAGAGCTCTAATCTACTCTCATAGTTTGTCAATAAGTGAATGTTCCTCCCTAGATCTTAGAGTGTGTGAAGAACTAGCCATATCCCCTTTATATCATTGGGTGTTATGTGCTTCTCTCATGATCACATCCTCTCCTTCTCCATCACCCCCATCTTTATACTTCTTTCTATCTACCTCTATTAATGGAGTATCCCCTCTAACCCTCTGCTCTTTATCTAGGTCCATCCTTATATTAGCATCAATATCAACCCCTGCCTCATGCAAAATATCTATATCCTCCATGTATATAATATCCACATCATGTATCTAGCTAACCTCCATACCGCATCCTCTTCATCATGATCATGTTCATCTTATATGTCATTTAATAGCCCTCCCAATTTGGGATCCCAATCCTATACCTTGTGGCTATCTACTCAAGTTATCCACCAATCTCTACCTCCACATTTGTGGTGGTGCATATGGAATATTCAATCTAACTAATTTATATTATACCCACCAATATGCATAACTATTAATAAATCCAACATCAATGACATATCTCTAATCACTCCATCTCACTTTCTATAATTATATCTAACTATGGTCAGTTATGGATGGATCAATGGTCATGCCCCACTATGCTTTCTCCCTCACTGATTGTACAAATACATGTGGCCTATTTGTTATATGTTATCTCACCCCAAATTGTGTCATCACCCTATTTGAGCAATATATGTCTATGATTTAATCATGTTTCCATATAATGTAACAAGGGGTCATCATATAGTCCATGCATAGGTGATCATGTGTCCACTAAAACACAATATCCCTGAAAGGTATCTAGGTGATCTAATTATCACATATCTCATCAATAGCCCTTTTGTAAAACTCTACATCCCCTACGTGTGGTTTGGACATCCCAATAATCAGATGTCATCCATATGCCAATGTATCAAAATCATATCAAGTGATCATATGTCCAACCATCCTATCTATCATATTGTGATTTCAACACCAAACCTTTACTAATTTAAATGGGCCAATCTCTCTCTAATTTGAATACACTAGATGATGTAAATCATAGTAAAAATGTGCTAACATGCATGGACCCCATGTAAATATCTCTCCCATATCCATCATATCTCCAATCACATTTATTAGACTAATAAGACATGACCTCTTTCTCTTTTTAGGTATAATAATGCCACTAACAACAACCATGAATACACTAGTTAAAGAATCTATCTCTAATCTGGTAAAATAGTCTACATGTACACTACCTCTAATAATAGGAATATACCAATCATAAAAAATCCTTAATAATTTGATATCCTTTGGATCCTTCCCCCAATATAACTATATCCCTCATATTGAAATACCCATAATCCAATACACATCCTTGAATATGACCATCATCTCCCATGTTGGTAAGTGAAATATACTAGTCTCACTATGCCATCTCTTAGCAAGTGTTGTAAGAAGTGATCTATCCACTCAAATCTCTAGCATCATTATAATGTATGATAAGTTTCTCACCTCTATAATAACAAATTCATACTCTATTAATCTCACCATCCATGACATATTTCTAGGTCTTTAATCCTAAGTCACAAACACTAGTAATACCTCCTACAAATCACATTTGTTAGCAGTTAATTAATTTTACTTAGCATTAAAATTCAAAATTATCATTATGTTCCAATCACTCAATAAAAATAACAAAAATCAAACAAACATTTACCATTCATTCACTTTCATAATTCTTCTATCATTCTTAACAAAACATTTTCACTTCTACATTTAACATTTTCACTCCTACAATATGCAAATTTGCAAAAATTACTTCAAATTCACCTTTGACCCATTAAAATGAATTTGCTTCTCCGTTGAATGAATTTTATTCACTCACCAATGTTTTTTCTCTCCTATTGCATGATTTTACCACTAATAAATAACAAAATCATCTTTTTAACCTAGCACAATTTTGGTTCTATGTTTTAAAAAATTATTACTTTATTTTATGAATTTTTAGTTACCTACAATGAATTCTCTAATTTCAATGCTTAATTTACCATTTTGGTAATAGTGAATTAATTTTATCTCACTTTTTTCCCTAATTAATGACCATAAATACAAGAAAAAATCAAATTTAAACTCACTTATTAGAGGCCTAATCCTCTCAGGTCTTTGAAATCTCTTCACTCACTCTTCTCGGTGCTTGTGGTGTGGAATACAGTTCATATTTCATCCAAGGTCTTAGAGAAAAACTCTCAAATCAATTTTCTTAGAAAATAAGTTTGAAAATCAAATTTTCACAAATTAATTTCTATACCCCATTTATTATACTTATATTTTTCTCTCTTATCAAATATTCCCCCCATCCCTTCATCATACTCATTTTTTATCCATTTTTCAAATTTATGAGATACATTAAATCAATTTATTCTAAATTTATTTTCAAAATATTAAAATAATCTATCTACGTAAAATAAACATAATCATTTTCAATTCAATATCTTTTTTCTATTTTTAGACCCACATCTTATTATCACATGAATATATCATTCCCACAACTACTCAATTGACCCCTGCATCATTAGCAAAATATTAAGAATGCAATCTCTAAATGGTTAAACTATTTTTTTAAAAATCCATACTCTAGTTTTATTTAAATAGGGGATACCTTTTTACAAAACCAACATATTGAAATGTTGACATCAATTCTATATTAAGTTGATTTATTTTTCATCTACATCACTTTGTCCATTTCCTCTTTTTTTCAATTTTGAGCATTTGTCCATTTTCTCACACAAACCCTTGAGGGGGCATCATCACACTCATTTTAATTCATCATCAATTCTCTAATTTTAATATTATTCAAAATAGTATTACTTTGAAACATTATTTCAAAGAGGGGCAAATGTAGACACCTAGATTTCATTTAGTGTCAAAATTCACTTAAAATCTATTTAATAATTCTTCTTAAAATAATTTATCACATCTCCCTCCATATTCAAATAATTGAATAATTTAAATTAGTCAATTATGCACAATTTAAATCTTTATTTTAAATATAAAATCCATATTTTACACCTGATTCAACATCTTCCACCTTTTTATCCCTCATCCCAACCAAACCCATAACTTTCTCAACCTCCTATGAGTCATCCTCTGAGTTGTCAATAATTTTGACTCATTCTTGCTAACTCACCTAACCAATCCCATACTTATCTCAACCATTTTAAATGATATTCATCCTCATGGGTGAGGAATATTTATCCACCCTTGATTATTTAGATAACTTAATAAATCTAAATAATCCTTCACTATTTGATCTTCCTCCAAAAAACTATAAATAAACTTGAAAACGTTCATTTTCAAGGATCCAAGAATCAAAATCTAGACTTATGATAATGAAGTTATATTCACAAGAAAATAAAAATGATTCCAAGTGAATCAAATCATATAAAACCCCTTTTTTACCAAAATGTTACCCATTCTCCTTTGCATTGGAAGAGTGAGCACCACATTTTCGAAGAGCAAACAAAGTTGCATCACAATGGAGAAAACTTGTTTGAAGTATAATTATATTTTTTATATTTCATTTATTTAATTATATATATTAGGTTGAATTTATCTTAGATTAAAATTGAATTATTAATTCATTTCTTATCACTTATAAATTTATTTCACTCATTAAGGAAGGGGAAAAATTAAACAAACCTAGCTCCCACCCTAAAGTGGATTTTTATGATGGAAAAAATAGTCTTAATGCTACATTTGATAAGGTAATTAAAACTTTGAAAGGTGAAATAAGGATAATAAAATTTTAGTAAGATATTTATATTTAGAAATAAATTATCAAATATTTCATGTGGGAACATTACTAATTGAAGGAACATGTTAGAACCCTTTCTTTGTAAAATAAAAAGATAAAGGACAATATTAAAACTATTATATATTAGTGATCCAAACATCCATGAATGATGGTCTAACCACAATTGAGTCTCATATAATTTTGTTATGAGATTTTATGCAAATGAGAAAGACCAAAAATAAATATAAATGTAGTGAGTGTGATAAGCAGAATGGGCATACTTTTTAAGTGTATTATAGATTGGACATGGAGATAAAAGGAATGATCAACAACTAGGAAGAGGCATTTGGAGGCTAAACATTATAGTCATTATTTTGTTGATTTTGTGTTATATTTTTTATATTTTTATTTTTTGATCTAGTGTATTTGTTATATAGTAGACTATTATAATTATTTAGGCTTTGAGATCCTTGTCTTCTATCTCTTGTTCTATGGTTAGGTCCCTAGTTCAAAAAAATATTTTACCCATAATAAAAAATATACATACTAACCATCATACGATAGTTTAAGCATGTAATAAAATAACATACTAATATAATAAATCCACTAAGGTAAATAAATAAAGACTATAGGGTTTGAGAATTTTCCTTAGGTTGAATTTTATGTGCATCAATCTCCACCTTGGCTCAACTATCAATTTTTGAGAGATGTTATTAGTGAAGTTCAATATGGAAATAATAATATATTTTTATCCTTATTTTTTGACTCCAAATAATATGTTTACCATTTTTTTTACTTATTTTCTTAATATCTTCAAATATCTTATAAAAATGAGCCTTATTAAGTGTAAGCTACTTATTACTAGTTCTTTTTATTCTTAATAAGGAACATTTGTGTATGAGATAATATTTTATTATATGCATTTTATTATGATAAATGAAAAATTATAACCATATAAATGCAACTAAAAATACAAAAATCCAAAATGAAAACTTAGTTGACGTAATTAGCTTAGACAATGAAGTAGAAAAAATATAATATATATATATATATATATATATATATATATATATATATATATATATATATATATATATATATATATATAGTAATTCATCATCTTAAATGACATTGTTGGCCAAGTGGATAATAATAAAAAATTCCATCAATTGGGATGAAAATATAAAAAGATAAACACACAAACTAGAATAAGAGGAGAGGAAATGGGAAATAGTAACTCTTATAATAAAAATGATTATATGGTATGGCATGAATAATGGTATACATATAACATTATCATTGAGTAATATCTCAAAAATCACCAAAATAAATCCCATACAAATCCCAATGCACTACTTAGGATGTGCACTTAGGAAAATTAATTTTCTAATAGGTATTTTAACTAAAATCACTAGTAAGTCAAAAAATAAGGTTTATAAATATGCCTTACCTAAACCTCATCATGTGTTATAATAGTGTAATGTAGGATTGTCCTTTCTAAAAATTAAATATTAACATAAAATAAAATAAATATTTTTAATAAATATAATTAAAGTTTGGTATTAATAAATTTAAATAAATAAAATTGTAGAACTCCACTTACCTAGATGGTTATAAGAATAGAATGATATACAATGCCAAGATAAATCTAACGGACTGATAATAAAATGTTTTAAGGTGCAAAAGTGGTTTTAAGATAGGCCCAAAAGACTTGGAAATAATATTATTTTATTTTACAAATATGCATATTAGTACCATATTATTCAATGACATGTAAATATTATAACATTTCTCCTAGTTAGTTGACAAGATCCATAAAAACAAAGATATGGCTTACATATATACTATGAGAGATATTTTTTTTAAAACAATTAGTTTGTTATATTTTTTATTTAAAAACTATAATCTTATGATAGGTTCATTTATATTATATTTTTATATCTATATAATTTGAGATTTTGAGAGCTCTAGAAAACCTTTTTTGGATAAAAGAGAGACAATGGCTATGGGATGCAGAGGAGGGTGCTTTGGACCTATCACAACAATAATTACGATAGGTTTTAAATTTAATATATGGTAATGATTGATAGGGTATAAGAGAAAGAATGGATTTATAGGGAAATTTGCTCAAAAATATTTCCCCACAAGGTGTCAAATCACAAATGAAAATAAGGAGAAATGGGTTTTTGTACAAGAGTTATTATGATAAGTTGAAAACAGTCAAGATAAATAAATAGGGTCATGCACATGAAATATGTCATTATCCACAATAATGATCTTATGTCGTATGGATAATGATGTTGAGATAGAAATGGTTGGTAAATTATAATATTAAGACATTGTCGATGATGTACTATCAAAATATCCAATGTAGTTGTATATTTTCATGTTAGTTTACTTTTTAAATTTTAACTAATATTTTTATAATTATAGATTGATTGGGTTTTTTTATTTGACATTCATATCATTAATTTCATATTATGGATTAACCTTTCCTACTATAAATACTTAAATATGGGATTTACCATGGATTATTTGTGCACATAAACAAGGCCAAAATCCACTTTTATCTCAAAATTTCATGTTATGTTATGATTTTTACCCTTATATTACATTATTATACACATATAGGAACCTCATTATCTATTTTAAAACTAACAAATTTACTACACATACATCTTTAGACCCTTGGTTTAGTCCAATTTTACATAAGTCAATTTTGTCAGTTTTGGTCACTATCACTAAATGATACTAACATGATTTAGTAAAAATTAAACCTATCTAATAAATAATTGGGGTTTTCCCATTTTCCTAACATGTTGGTGGTGTGATAAATTAACCAATTAGACATATATATGAAAAAAAAAGATCTCATTCAAAAGGGATTTGGCACTTATTTGCTACACATCTATAAAATATTACATACTAAAAACATAAAACATATTATTACAAAATTTCAAATTTATCACTAGGATAAATCATAATCCAATTTTTAATGACACTAAATCCATATAAAATCAATAATTTTCAAGTATCATATCAAAATAATTAGCTACATGCATGTAGTGAAGGAACATAATTGCATAA
>JARHVA010003144.1:1572500-1757500 GCA_037957365.1 Torreya grandis
GGGTTTTTGAATCCCCAGCCATGGCTTGCATTTTGAAGAAGAAATGCAAAGTTATGGAACATCAGTCCAAGCCTTGCATCTTTGTAGGATATTTGGATCGTATTAAGGGATACCACCTTCTAAATCCAGTCACTCATGAGTTGTTCATCAAGAGAAGTGTTCATTTTAAGGGGAGTCCTAGAGACTCAACACTTGACACTTCTTCTCCCTCATCAGATCTACTTCTTCATGATGGTTCCTCATCATATTTAGATCAGCCATAGCATGTTCTTGAGCCAGAGACAACTTCTTCTTCTTTGAATTTAGATAGAAAGGATAATGATGCAGGGTCATCCACCTCTAGTCAGCTAGAGGATGAGGAGTTAGCACCTAACTCACCCACTTTTGGGCCACTTTGGGCCAAACAGACACTTGAGAGTGTTGTCACTTGGGCAAGAGATCCTGCAAATGATAGACATACTAGGGGGATTTTCAGAGAGATCTACATGCCTTCTTTGCTTTAGTTTTAGATCCATAGAGTTTTTAAGAGGCATCGGGGGTACTTGAGTGGGATAATGTTATGGAGGAAGAATATTCATCCTTAATCAAAAATCACACTTGGGATTTGACTTCACTTCCTAAGGGAAGAAAGATGGTTTGATGTAGGTGGATATATCAGACCAAATTTGCAACAAATGGGTCAATTGATAAGTACAAGGCATGATTAGTCGCCAAGGGTTTCTCATAGGTGGCAAGATTGACTACTCAAAGACCTTTGCACCCATTGCAAAGATGACTTCTATCTAACTCAACTTGGCTATTGCCATAGCACATGGTTGGGATGTGCATCAGATGGATGTGAAGAGTGCCTTTCTTCATGGAGACCTAGAGGAGGAGATGTACATGGAGCAGCTGCCAGGATTTGTTTATGAATCTTCCTTAGTATGCAGAGTTAAGCAATATATCTATGGCCTTAAATAGGCCCTTGGCTTAGTATGCCAAGATGGATTCCTTCCTTCTCATAGTGGGTTTCACTAGGTGCCATTTTGATCCCAATGTCTACTTTTTGTAGCAAAATGATTCACTCCTAATTTTGGTTTTATATGTTAATGACCTTTTGATCACCAGGAGTTCTTCATCAGCTATTTTATTAGTGAAGGCATCTCTCCAGGATAGATTTGACATGACAGACTTGGGTTTGTTGCATTACTTCCTTAACATCGAAATCTCATTGTCAAATTCAGGGATTTCTCTTGCACAACCTAAGTATGCTCTTGACTCATTGGCTCATTTTCACATGTTTGATTGGAAGCCATCTCTGACTCCCTTTCTATCAAGATTCAAGCTTGAGGCTAATTATTCTTCACCATTGGTTGATGCCACTTAGTATTGACAACTTGTTAGTAGTCTCATCTACTTAACTCACACGAGGCCTGACATATCATATACAGTGGGACTTGTCTCCAGATTCATGCAGGAACCTCATGAGCTGCATTGGAAAGCAGCTAAGAGGATCTTACATTACATACAGGGTTCACATAGATATGAGATTCATTATAGATTTGGCATAGAGGTTGACTTGGTTGGATATATAGATTCAGACTGGGTTGGTGATTCACAGACTCACAAGTCCACTTTTAGTTAAAGTTTCTCTATAGGTTCTAGTCCTATCAGTTGGTCTAACAAGAAGTAGAATGTTATTTCTATATCATCCATAGAGGTAGAGTACAAGGGAGTTATTAATGTAGCTACTGAAGCTATTTGGCTTTAGGGGATTCTTTTTTAGTTTGTCATTCCTATTAAATAGCCCACCATCATTTATTGTGACAACCAGAGTACCATTCAAATTTTTAGGAATCTAGTTCAGCACCAACAGACCAAGCACATAGAGATTCACATGCATTTCATTTGGGAGCTTATTCATATTTAGTTCATTGACTTGATATTTGCTAGTCTTCAGAGCAGGTTGTAGACATCTTCACCAAACCTTTCACTAAGAGAAAGTTCATTCATCTACAAGCTCTTCTTGGGGTGTGGTCCACATCTGTAGCAACATCATCTTTTTGGGGGGGCACTAGCCTCTTCTTTCTTTTATGTCTCTCTTTTGTGGGGGGGAGTTTTTTCCTATGGGTTTTCTCCTTTTCTCTATCTTGTGGGAGATTGCATTTGTACATGGGTACCTCATCAGGTCTAGTTGTTGGCACCCATTTTATATTTCCACACTACCCACCTAAGCTGCGCTTATGGGGGTATTAGTGTAGGTTTTTATTTTTCCCTATTTTTTAATTAGGGAAATTGTATTTCTTGTGCATACATAGAGTTTTCCTACATTTGTGGGATAAGCTAGCTTATATGGAGGTGTGTGTCATAGATGTGTCATAGATGTCATAAGTAACTCCCTTGATGGGAGTTACTTCTCTATTCTTAGCACCTTGTCACCACCTTTCATGGAGGAGTTACAGTCTATTCTTGGGGTGCCTTGTCCACCTTTTGTGGAGGAGTTACTTACATACTCTCCTATTTGTAGTCCTCACTTTGGCCATCTCATGTTAATTAGATTTTAGTTTTCTCCATTTTGTCTTGTGCAATTTAGCTTCTTGTATAATTTCAAATTGTTTTAGCATCTATGTGGTGTGCACTTGTTTCATCTCGTGTGATCATGTCTCCATTACATTTGCATTATCTGGATTCTGGCAACAACTCTAATAGATTTACATTTTTAGGAACTAGGAAAATAAAGGTATTATTAATCTATTTTAAATGTTTACCAATTTTGAAGAAATATTGAATAGCAACAGTAAGATCATTTCTCACTATAGCCCAATATTCTTGGAAGAAAATGGGAGGGAAGCCATCAGAGCCCAGAGCTTTGAAGGGACCCATAGAGAATAAAATAACACAAACCTCCTCCTCTAATATAGGCCTTAGCATTTTTAGGTTGTCTTCCTCAGTTATTAGATAGGAGATTTTATCAATGAATTGATTCATAGTTTCGACATTCTCATTATCATTAGCTTGTTCGGTTAACAAATTCTAGAAGAATATCACAACTTGTTCCCAAATCTCATTATCCTTAGTTATAATATTGCCATTTTCTAAACATAATTTTTATATGGAGTTATCCTTCCTATGTTTCATGGCTGAAAGATTAAAAAAGGCCATATTCCTATCACCCTCTTTAAGCCACTGAATTCTAGACTTTTGTTTCCAAAATACCTCTTCTCTACACATAAGATTCTTATAGTTAGAAATCAAATCATGTTCTTCTTTAGAAGTGCCTTCTGAATCATCTCCTTGAGCAATCCACTATTGGATATCTACAAGTTTTCTCGCTATATTTTTATTATGACAAAAAACATGACCAAAGCTATATCTATTCCACCCATGTACTTCTTATTTGATGTGCAGAAGTTTTTTAACCAATCTAAACATAGGAGTATCCTGAATAGAAATTTTCCACCATTGAGCCACTAGTTGTCTGAAGTCTTTATGATTAATCCACATGGCTTCAATGTGGAAAGGGAAAGGACCATGTTGTCTCTGATCTTTCCAACTAAGGAAAATAGGGCAATGATCAAACATAGTTCTAGGAAAAATCTACAAATGCATATTATGATAATATCCCAGTTATTAGAAATAAGAAACCTATCTAATATGTTTATATGACCTTTCTAATATGTTAAGTTACCTAGATAATTTACATATATTAATAGTTAATCTTACCTTACATGATGATAGATGGATATGCCATTATACTAAGATGTGACATTGGTACATATGGATGTTATAGTCTAGAATTTATGTATTTTATGTTCCATTAATGTTATTACTCTCTTTCATGATAGAATAATTTGTGATGGTATATTTTATGTAAGCCTTTGGCCTTGATTGTGACATATATGTGTCCCATGTGTGTGGCCCTTACCCTTGTTTGGTGTGGCATCTTTAATGTCCCTTGATTATGAATATTTTTTAACCTTACATGTGGCCCTTGTCCTTGTTTGTTATTTAATATTCATGTTTCTTGTATGCATCCCTTGGCCTTAGGTGTGGTGCTAAAACTTGAGCGTATTGTGTTTGTTGAGATAGCTAACATTATTGGTGCTATGATTTATATCATGCACTTTTACTATGTAGTCTTATTTAGTGATCCTACTACTTCATGATCCATTGATACATATATCTATACATGAGAATTATATGATCTAAAATACATATCTTACATACATGCATTGATAAACATATACATTACTATGATATCCTAGTCTCCACATTTCACATGATGTTATATTTATCCATGACATGATGAAATAAATAATTATTTTGTGATAACTAATTTACAAGACACATTCCTCATCCAAAAAGGGAGGAGTTATAATGTGATTCTCATATAGAAATTGGTGTCCATGAAGAATAAATTTAGATCAGAATATAGATTTCAAAGATTTAGAATGGTTTAAGTATTAATAATGGTTTAATTACATGATATATATTAGCACATTAATACTAATTATGGGTTTATATGACATTCATATTCACTCATTTTTTAAATACTTGAGCACATATTCATACACTCTTGGGTGAATATACATAGGAATGTGTGCATAATTTATAGGAACATGAATGATAGGTTTCCACATACACATACATTTGATATATAGGTTCTCAAATTTAGCATAAATATATACAAAATTATATATTGTTTGGTATAAATTTAGGGGGTAGTATACTAGTTCATGTACATATACACATTTTTTTCAAATTCATGAGGCATGATACTAGTTCATGCACATACATAAATACATAGTTTACATTTGAATGGAAAATGGTTGACATTACACTTCACACTTATCATATATGTGACCATGATAGGGGTATGACCATTATTATTTCTTTTTCAATCATTAATTTTATTGTACATTGAGAAAACTTAAGAGAAATATAATAAAACTTACATTAATTATGGGGAGATGAATTTTGTAATTCCCTTTAGATCATTAATTTTTTTTACATGGAGTGAAATTGATTGAACTTGAGTGAAACTATAAAATTGAATTTATAATCAATATGTAGTGGTTGATTTAGTTTATTTGAGTGAACTTATCCCAATGGTTCCCTCTTTATATGTGTAGTTATTTGGGTTATTACATTTCATACTTCTCCCCACATTCATGAGGATTATTACATGTTATCTTCCCAACCCAAGATCCCACATAGTTACACAAATTTGGATAATAATCTCCCCAAATCTCCATGTGTTTATAAATGAAACCATGTTTCTCGACTGCTTAGAAAATAAATTATCATCTCTAAAAAATTATACTAGAAAAATTATTTTCACCAACAGATAGGTGTGTTCTTGTGTTCTTTATATATATTAAAAATTGAATTTGAGATTAAAATGTATAATCTAGTGACATAAACTACACATGACTACATGTTTGGCTATTGAGTGACCCACACAATTAGGCCTTTATACCAAAGATAAAGTGTTTTTTACACTACACACTCAATTAAATCATATACTTTCACTCTATAAATTTCATAAATATAATTGCGGCGGGGGGGGGGGGGGGGGGGTAGGGGAGATTTATAGATACTAAAATATGGTATTTACTATTTGAAAATGACAAGTTTCACATAATTTACAAAAAATGACTTGTGTGCATAAAAAAGGTCATAATCCATCATTATCTCACTTGCATGATATATTATAAGTTTAACCCTTACAACATACTATTATACACCTAGAAAATCCTCATTATTTTTTCCAAACCTAATAAATACCTTGAACGTACACATATATACCTTCTAATCTATCCACCTAAACATAGGTCAATTTACTCATATTTAGTTAGTATCACCAACTAGTACTAACCTAATCTATATAGAATTAACCATCTCCCAATAATTGTTAATTTTAAAAATAAAAAATATCGTTAGGTTCAAATAATTTTTGTGACATGTTGGTGGCATGAAAATTTACCCAATTGGACTCATACATATATATATATATATATATACACACACACACACACACACATATACATATACATACATACATACATATATATATATATATATATATGTATGTATGTATATATGTATATATATATATGTACATATATATATATATATATGTACATATATATATATATATATATATGTACACACACACACACACACACACACACATATATATATATATATATATATATATATATGTACATATATATATATATGTATATATATGTATGTATATATATATATATATATATATATATATATATATATATATGTACATATGTGTGTGTGTGTGTGTACATACATATATATACATACATATATATATATATATGTATATATGTATATATATGTATATATATATATACATATATATACATATATACATATATATACATATATATATATATATATATATATATGTACGTATGTATATATTTGTATGTATGTACGTATGTATATATATATATATATATGACATTATCTTATTATAAAGGGGTACTTATCTGGGACATATTTATACATTCTTACAAATTAATTAGTAACAATTCAAGTTTAAAGAACTAACAAGCCTTATTATTCAAAAATTACAAACCTATCACTAGGAGTAGTAAAAATCCAACTCTAAATCACATTAAATCCAAGTCAAAACAAGCCTTGTTAATTATCATATCCAAGTCATTAGCTACATACATATAATGAAGGATCACAATTGAAAAATCACATTAGGTGGGATAAGTGTGTGTGGATTTTTTTCCCTACTCGGAGTATTGGATATGTAAATAGTAGTTAATAATAAAATGGGGCTGATTAGAATCATCTTAACCCACCAAACATTCCTATTTTTTGCATGTTTATATCCCTCATAATCAAACCTAGGGTTTCATGGCAAAAGTTACCTTTTCTTATAACTACACACATCATCAAGTTTATAGATCACACATATAGAGCATAAAAAGATATGTGAAGGTTAATGTATAATCATAATAATTATTTATACACACACATATGTAATGACCAACACATGTCAATACCAACCAACACAAGTTAGTATCAACTAGTGATAATGACATACCTCGATAGAACCAACCCTACACATATAGATATACATGTCTAGAACTAAACTAATCACATGTTTGATTTTGGATGATCTAATTTTGTAGACTAAAATAATATTAATACATTAAACCTAAAATTCAAATTACTCTTCCATTTTTATAATTACTATAATTAGCATATTCCACTGGTCAATCATTACAACTAGTTTAAGTATTTTACATTTATATGTATTATTGAATGTCATATCTTAGTATCTAAATTACATTTCAAATTTATATCCTATCAGAGTTGTATAAAAAATTAAGATAAACCATATTCCAAATTTAATCCATTTTTATGTTGATAGGGCTTATCTAATAACTTTAGAGTTTATAAGTATGATCGATATTTATTGAGTGTCATTGGACTCATAACTCTTAGTCATGTTCATGAATGTATGGTAGACCTATATTAACACATTTTTATTGGTGATTTAAGGGGATAAAATAGACATGATTATCATAATAGAGGAATCCCATGCCATCTTAGGACTACCTATTGATGGAAATCCCATGATATTTTAAAAATGGATACTATGGTAGAGAAATTGGAACTAGTTTTATGGGTGATAGGATTGGTCTACTACCTTTAATATGCATATAAAATGATACTATGGTATATATATAGTGTCTATTTAAAATATATAGAAGTAAATTTTAGGTATCATAGTGACACTAGTCATGTGTCACAATTTACATGGATGGGTAACATTATGTTCCAATTTCTATGTGCCTAAAAAATCTAAATCATGGGACAATATACAACATGGGTGTAATTATTTGGTTGCTTATTATATATTATTTAAATAAAATTTTAGATATATAAAATCTAAAAATATGGTCGATCATTATTTTTTACCTATAGATATATGGATGTTTTTCAATGTATAAAAGAAAGGGAATTGTTTAAGATAGATGATCATTTACCCTGAGTTAGATGATGGGCTTAGGGACAATTAGCCAAATTTTGGTACTATATACTAGTTCCACAAAAAACTTGTTAAGCCTTCATATTGATGGATATTCTTATAAATCCTTCATAAGGCATGTATAACATAGATTAAGGTATGTTTGAAAAGTTTAATGTAAGTATTATTTATAACATCATACTTGTCTAGTCAAGATATGCCATAGGAAAAGTGGTTCAAAGAGTGTCAAGGGTTGAAAGTTATTTGTTATGTCATGTAAATAATTTTAATTTCATTTTATATGACATATAATACATGAAAGTGTCTTAAATGAAGTCAAGTATCCTTTCTAATAATATAAATCATTTTGAAAAGCTTTTTTGATCATTTTTAATGTCCAAGGAAGAATATTGTAAGAGAATGGTAGGCTTTAAGTAGAGGCAAGTGGTTAACACATTACCTTACATATGTATAGGAATGAAAGAGATCCATGCATATGTATCACATCAGTTCAATCAAGTTTTAAAGTAGAACATGGTAGTTCTAGTGGTAAAAGAGAGGTTTTCAAGGGGTGGTTATAGGTTTTTAGAGAAAGAATCATGTACAAAAATTCCAATGGATTATTCCATCCTATATAGGTCCAAATCCATGTATTTAATGGATTTATAAATCCAAATAGAGAAAAAACATACTCATTCTCTATATTGATCTCCTTGGCAACCCTAAAAAGTACACTAATTTTCACTTGGTATAAAGAGGAGAGATAAAGTTGGAAGCTAATATCTTGGGTGTAGTAATATGTCCTTATTCCCTTACACTTTATGGAATTATTTTCTTAGTTAATATATTTAAATTTATGAACAATTATTAAGAAGTTAAGGAGCATGGAAAAGACTCCAAACCTAATCAAGGTTAGTTTTCTACAATTTCAAAGTTTTGAGGATCAATAAATACATGGAGATAATTGGATGAGGTCATGAAAGTTTCCATTCATTCTCTTCCATAACACTCCAACATTTTATTTTCATGTGCTAGTATGAATGGATTAAAACTTTCAATTTGGATGGGTGAAAGACATGTTTCAATGAACTAGGAGTAGAGAGTTGAATATTTTGTATGTTTTCATCCTATAGTGACCTTCAAGTTATACTTAAAAACTTATTATACTTTAAAAACTCATACTAAAGTCTATTTTATAATGAAAAAACTTGAAAAACATTAGTATTAGAGTCTTACAACAAGTCTTAGACGTGCTAAAAGAACTATAAGCATGTGACTTGTGGATGATTCTTAAAGTACACCCTTGGGATATTATATTCTTGATAAAATATTAGCATACATATAAGAGTTATAATTAATGTATAACCTAAACCAAAAGGTCAATTTTATTATAATATTATAAGGAGAAAAGACACCAAAGACTAATGTAAATGTGTATGGCAATGAGTTGTAAGTCTATTGGTGAGATGAACTAGAAAAGGTTCATGATTAGGATATGAGTTTGAGAAGTTCCACTAGGAAAGATAAATTTGATATAAATTAAATTAAGGTGTTAAGATGATATATGAAAACCAAGAGAGCATCAAAATATTCAAGATCACCTGAGATGGGCCTCAACAATCTTGGATAACATAGAGAATGTCTTATAGACATTTAGGGTGGTAATTTCAAGAAACCAATTATAAATTGGTTTCCATATGGTTTTGGATAATATAAAAACCCTAAATATGAACTTTAATTAATTTTTACAAGCATATCATGAATTATTTTAAGAGAATAGGAGTGTATTAAGTTAGCTATAGGCAGTGAGGAAGAATATAACTCAAAACACTATGTAGGTAGTTGGGGATGAAAGGGATAAGATGATTATGAATAATCCAATGAAACCTATTAAATATTATTAAAATTATAAAACTCATTATTCCCTATTTATTATCATTAGAATAAAATAGTTATTCATGAAGGAGATGGATGTTTATAGGTGTACTATGTATAATAATGTGAAAAATAGATGGGTTGATCAAGCTATTTTAAAAGAATAAAGACCTGGAGAGGAACGTTAATAATAATTAAAAATTACCCATATTATTACCATTGTTCATGTATGAATTAAAATTACAAATCATGGGAAAGAAAGAGATTTAGGCCAAATATGCACATATATGCCTGACAAAGGCTGAGGTGAATAAATAATAAGTTTTATGAGTTGGGTGAGAGACTTAAAAGGTCACATATGTTAGAGAAAATGTGAGTAGTGTTTTAATACTTACTATCACCATCAAGAGGAATAAATAAACTAAGAAGGGAGATCAACTTTAAGTATAGTCCAAGCAGACCTGATGATCACTTACATACATGTTATGGGAAAACTTGGGAAAATTAGGATATAAATGATGGAAAAAATGTTTAAAGGATTGAAATGAGTCATGAGAAGTATAATTTATATGTTAATTCCATTCATATCATCAAAAATACCAATGAATAATGCTTACACTTAGAATATATTCCTAATAAACCTAATGATCACCTACATGCATGTTTTGGATAAGGTAATGAAAATATGTTAACCATTGCTTGAGAACATGGAGTGAAATAATTTTAAATAAGTATGTTCATTTTATAACTAAAATAAGACAAGTTTATAATTAAATTTCAAAGTGATTGAAGGTAATGAAAGGCCTAAAAAGGGTAATTAGGCCTAGTAAGTCTAAATAACCATACTCAAGTGACTTAGATAGTTTAAGAGTTTCCATAATATGAATAATATTATAATTGAATATGATATTAGTTTTTAAATAAATTCAAAGGGATACAATTCAAAAAAATAGGCTCTTAGGGTCAATAGCACAATGTTTCTGTCAAACCCTTCTCATAGGTTAACAAAGGTTATAATGAGTTTGAGGAGTGGAATAATGAATAATAACACATGAATTCATTATTAAAGGTTATGAATACCTAAAATAGGTGTTTAAAGCTAAATCCAAACAATTTCATGCCTTTTTTTATCCAAGTTACCCTACTCAATCTCAGAGTTGTAGGCCTATATGCCTGAGAAGTAACTTATCTACATGTAAACATCCATAAGAATGTGTATGGGGTTATTTTATATTTATCCCTATATTAAAGGGTTTATACACTTAATATCCTATCATTGGTTCATTCATCTAGGCCCCTAACTCTATGAATAATTGTTAAGAAACTATGTTACTTAAACCTTTCCTAAACCCTTTAAAAGGACATGATGAAGAAGTTTGAGTTATTAATTACTAAATATGGATTGGATGAGACATAAAATGACCCATATTATTTATTTTAATCTTATTTTCACATGGTACAATATATTTCATCACATGTGGAGGTAGAGTGTATAAAAAAGTCTAGAAATGAAGGTTTCAGGCTTATTTCAAAGCATAGAAAGCTGTGATAGGCCCTTAACTAAAGTTAGAATGAATTATGATCATAATAATAGATATTATATAATATAATCCATTTTACATACTTCTCAAGGTGATAAATGAGTTACCAAGTCACTATATTGGGTCGAAGTGATAATTGCCCCACTAACTAGCATGAGAAGCCTAGTTATAGGCCTTGTGAATGCAGGTTATGGTTTGAAAATATACAAGAAAATATCCAACAAGAAGTCTATGAACACATTTAATATTATTTTTTATTAAAAAAACCAAATATATAGTCCTTAATGTTAATTTAGGTTTCCATGGAAAAGAAGATCTCTGACTATTCTCTTGTATGGGCTGCAACTACAAGGTAACCTTTAAGGAAGACAAAAGCTCCTTAACCTGATACAAGAACCTAATATAGTGATTGATTAAGATGGAGGGCTCCATGGGACAAATCATAACTTTAATATATTAAATAGGTTCTAATGGCAAGAGTAATTCTTAAGAGAGACTTAAGACTAAATACAAGTTTCACTTGATGAAGAGGTATAGAGGAGATAAAGTTTGGTGTAGAAGTTTATTAACCATGCCAAGTGTCAATTGAAATACTTGTAATTGACCTTAAAAATTAAAATGTGTATCCTTAATATAAATTAGTTATATTCAAGAAGTTTAGGATGGCTAAATTAACATCCTACACCACTCTTCAAAAGGAAACTTATCAACACTTGGTCATGAAGTTCAAGAAAGAATATGAAAATACATTCTTAACAGGATTAGTGTCCCTCTTATCCTCTTTTTTTATTTTTCTGGTGATGAATTCTCATGATGATCTTTCTACACAAGATTATCTCTCTCTTCTCCTCTTTTCTTACTATAAAACAAGCATTGAAAGACTTGGAATGTATCCTCAAATTGGTAATGGCAAAGCCCTGCCGAAATTAAAACTTGTAATTTACTATTAAAATAAATACAAATTGAATATTTTTATCTTCAGCTTGCATACAATGATCTAGAATGAATTGTTGATGAATTCTTTATGATGGTGAGTGAGATTCCTTGCATTTGTCCTCTTTCATGCCTCTATGTGAGTTTATCTTTCTTTCACAGGTTATATGAAGTGTGAAACATGATTTTCTAAGTTTGATAACTGATATGTCCTTAGTTTATGCTATTATTACCTCTTGAATGTCATCCTAAACTTGTATAATTACCTTAACCTTCATATTGAAGCACTAGTGTGTTAGGGACTATCTTGGAATAGTAGAATTATAGTGTAACTTATTATTACCTAGTGAAAACCTTATAAAGTATAGGATATTATGTTTGGTTCATCACATATAAGTGTTATTATTAGTTTTATCTTTCCTTTTGTCTATTTTCTAAGGAAATCAATAGTGTAGTTATTAGTATAGGTGTTGTACTTGGGAACTACCCCAAAATATAGAGGTTTAGTTTACTTAGAGGTCACCCATAACCTAAGATAATCCCATTATATATATCAAGTGAGATGTATTGAATACACCCTTGTAAGGGTGAAAATTTGAGTTATAACAAGACATATAGTGAGATCTTGTAAATATACCATAAATTGGAGATGATACATAGGTGTGGGATCAACTAGAATCCATAACAGGACCAATATATGTATGACATTGAAATATATAATGTGGGATTGGGGACTAATTGATATAATATAGAACTTTAGGTAGTGGGAAGAGACTCAATTATGCGATCAGATATTGGGATATATTTGTACATAAGAAGTAAATGGACCATATTTATGTGTCCTAATTTTGATACCATGATTTTCTCCATAACCTTTATGGAAAAAAATATCTAATTAGATAAGAGAAACATAGGTATTAATAGAGAGAGACCTAGGGAATCCAAGTTAGGAAAACCTATTAAGACATGTTGTTAACCCAACTAAGGGGGGAGAAGGTAGATAAAATACCCTAGACTTAGGGGAGAGAGTGGAGACAAAGAAATCTAGGTGAAGATTATTAGTTACATTGGTGACACTATATTATAGATATTTCAAAGAGACTTTATAAATATAGGTATATACAAAAATTATTATTGGTGATATAGTGTGGAAGATAGGATTTGTCCTTTTTGATATGATGGAGAGATGATGAATATTATTTATTCCTTGTATAAAATAAGGTAAGGATACAATACATGGGGAAAACATAACTAAAATTATGATAAGTGCTTGATTTATTTATCACTATATTTCCTAGACTTATGGATAGTCATGTTGAAAAATAGCACAGTGATGTAGAGACATATTTTTTTGACATCAATCTATATAATTTAAATTTTGTGTGTTTTTTCAGATTCCATAGTTGGTAGTGCCATCAACTAGAGACATTATGAATATTTTATAATCATTTAAGAAATATAAATAGTACTAAAAAGGTGAGGATATGACCCACATCATTCAAAATATAATATATTTCTTATTAGAGAAAATTATGCATTAATAGAAGAGGTGATAGAAACATAATAGGCCCTATTTGTAAAGAAGGAAAAACACCTATCTAATACATAGGTAGGCATGGATAAAGATCATGATATTGCATCATATATTACATAGTTATAAATATGGTTGCCCAATATAGAGGGATAGGAACTAATAATTCATTCAAGAAATCAATCCTTAGATCAATGCCAAATATAGGCTAGGGATGTTGATTAAAATAGAGTATATAAACTCACCCACATAGGGATAAATTTAACACATATCACGTATATATTATGTATATCTAACTTTTTTATGATGTAAAAAATAATTGATGTGTGTGTGTGTGTGTGTGAGTGAGTGTGATTATTTTACATTTTTTTCTTTGGGCATGTATGTTGATTTATACATTGATGTTAGGTGTGTGTGTGTGTGTGTGTGTGTGTGTGTGTGTGTGTGTGTGTATCATTATAACATTTATTTATTATGTTCCAAGTATGTTTCATTATTTTATATCAAATTTGAGCCTTTACATAAAAATATTGAATTAAGTAGTGTTAAAAATATTGTAAAGTAAGTAGATAAAAAATTGTAATAAACAAGAGGTGTACAAATGTAAAAAAGTTGAAAAAATTACAAATGTAAGTAGATACATAAATCTACAACATAATATGTGTAAATAATGAAATGAATTGTGAAACATCAAATGTAATTAGATAAAAATAATGTAAATAGAACATACGATCTAAAAAATTTAATGGTTTTAATATCAAATGTATGTATATAAAAATAATAATTTTCAAACATAAGATGTGTAAAAATTGAATGAAATAAATCAATAAAATAAAATTTAATGCTTGTTTTAAATTCTCTCATAAAATAACAAACTATCTAGTGACAAAATAGGATGATAAAGATGATGCAATTATGAATATGATGTGTTGACCCAAAAAAATATGAGAAGTACCTATAGATGTTATTTATGGATTATATAGAGCCTCAGTCTTGTACATTTTTCAAACTCATAACTTCATTGCTCCTCTTAGTTTTGGACCTTTCCTAATTCCAAAAATCTAACATTTGCTCCATCTTATGCTCCTTGGCCTATCTATTAGTTGTAATAGTCTTATGTTGATTACCCAAGCCTTCTATATTGGACAAAATTCTTCATAATATCCTCATGTTATTGATTCAAAATATGTTTTACATAAACCTCTTACACTTGAGATATATTTTCACCCTTTTCCAACTTGTTTTGTTGCACCAAAGTTTCCATTTTATGATGGTAAAGGTGATTTTAAACAACATTTTTAATCCTTTTCTATGGCATGCCTTAACTATTCCTACACTAATAAACATCTTACCAAGTTGTTTTTAAGAATCCTTAAGGATTATGATTTGAGGTGGTTCTATGATTAACATCTCTAATTTTTGAAAGCAATCAAAGCTCTTAAAAACTAATTTTTACAACACTTTTCCATTAACATTTTTGAAAAGATTTCTTATGCTCAAATTGCCAAAATAAAATAAGGAACCAAATTAACCTATAAATTAATGTATTTATATATAAGATAATGATAACTAAAATGAATAATTCTATGGTAGATAAGGAGTTGAAAGACATATTCAATCAAAGTTTTTTTTCTCCCTTAAATGGGTCCATTGTTTTTAAGAAGTTCAAATCTTTCGATGACTTATGCCGTGTTTTATATGACCATTAGATGAATCTCATTTCATTAAATAATCTCATGTATGTAGCAAACACACTAGATACATCTACATCTAGTACCCAATTTATAATCAAATAAAGTTATAAGGTAAAACCTCCTTATCCTAAAATGAAAACAACCACCATGGTTAATATAATTTCATAACAGCGTAATCAACTTGTTTTATCCAATTCACCAAGGAGATAGTTATCTCATTTAATTGAGTCCCTAACTTCATTACTCCCATGGTTAATAGAGTGTAATTTTATATCTCTCCCTCATCCTATCAAGGTTTATATGAGTAATCCTCTACCCAAATGATATGATGTGAATGCTTATGGTGATTAACATAAGGGACTAGAGAATTCTAAAAATAGATTATTTACCTTAAAACACAAGATCTAAGATCTTATTGATGGCTAAAATCTTGCATTTGAGGATCCTTTAAAGGAATTAGTGCACAACCTAGTGATCACCAAAAGTAGAAAATATTTAAAAATCATTTGTAAGACCATTCTAAAAAGGAGCCCAAAGTACAAAGGGAATATAATACACATCCTCCTCCATCACATAATGGGCACCCACTAGATGGGATTATTGGTACTTACAAATCACATATACCTTTTATGGTTCAAAGAACTTATATTAATTTTGATTATGGTGAGATTAAGGATGATGAATTTGATATTCATTATTTATTCATTCAATCACAACTTGATAAACACCCTATATGTAGTGTGATGATGTGTGTAAGTATATCATAGGGTTTATAAAGTGTTGAAAACACTTCTAATTTATAAATTCAAAGAATCTATTGCATGAGTTATTGGTTGTGATCTCCCTAAGATCTGTGGTGGAGTAGAGGCCAAACTATATAACTATTTCACAAAATGATAATGTAAGTGGTTTTTGGGAGCAAATGTGGTCTTTAAAGCTTATCTATGAAAGATGAAAGTGGTCTGAACTAAGTATAGTAAGTGATGATCAAAACCTAAAGTCTGAAACCTAATCTAGGATGAATATTTATAATTAAAATATAAATTATAGTGATTTGGTCAAAATAAAAAGAAAATAAGAAGGGTAGGGAAGAAATAAGGATGTTACTGATCTTCAATCCAGACATTATGACAAACATTAAATTTTTTCAAATACATGCAATCAAACCAACATATGACATTAATTTTTCAAAAGCATAGATATTTTCATATACTAGGAAAATGTCGAAGAATTTTTGAAATAATGAAAATAAGAACTCAAATTCACTTTAAGGATTTAATTCCACAAGAAAATTTCATTAGCACATATTCAAGAAAATCAATGGAAATTAAATGAATCTAAAATATTTCAATCAACCTAACATAAGCCAAAATTGACAACTATGCATTCACACATGCACATCTAGAATTCATAAAATTAATTCAGATCTAAACATCAAAGTAGATAGTTGAGGAAGTAGACATGATAAAAAAACACAAAAAAATATGAGATAATCTTTGTATGATTTCCTTTTTTGCATTTCATGATCCAAATTTAAAAAATAGTTTTTGATCTAAAAAAAATAGTCCTCTTTAAAAATGATAATACCCCTTCTTATATAAGACCTAAGGGTATGTTGGTCAGTCACTATCAAATTGAAATTAACAAAGTGTCAAATACAATTGTCATTCTACAACATTATAGAATTAATGACACTTGTTAAGTGGACCAACCTACAATCCATGTGCATTATAAATTTCATATGATTTTACAAAATAAAATATTCTTTCAAAATTAATTTTATGAATTTTATAAATAATGATATATCAAGTCAACTTAATTGACTTTGGAACATCCTTGAATTTGTAGGTTGTTGTTTCTATTCCAGGATCTTTATAGCCTTGTCATGTTTCTCACCAATTAACTTAAGTTTGATAATTATATCTATGAATAATTCCTTTTCTTGACCTACCAACTTTTTGAAGTCTTTATCAGCTCTATCCAAGGCTACCTTAATGATTCTAGTATTGTTAATTTTCTCTTCTACTTACAAAACCATATCTGAGATACGTTAGTTATATAACCTTGTAGTGACCTAAATTTTATTATTTTACCTCATGGATGGAATGAGTATCCCCATGTTTTAAATATTCATTAGTTATCATGGCATTAGGATTAAGGATGGTTGTATCCTTGATCAAGCCTCCTAGTATGTGCACCATCCTCTTCTCTAACTATTTAAATTCTTTGAAAAGATCTTTCATGTCTTTGGACCATTTATTCACATCTCTGATATTCTCCATTAAGATGATCATATCCATAATCAAATACACAAGGCTAAATATTTCAAACTCAAGAGTCTAGCCCTTTGCCAATATCTTAATCAATTATTTAAACTTCTTGTCTAAAGCTTGTCATTGATTGATTTGTTCCATAGCTATGAAATGTTGTTTGTTTACCACATCCAAATTAGAAATTATAATTTTCAATGAAATAAATGTATCATATATAATTGATTAAAATTTATTGATAATGTCTCCTAGAATTGATATAATGGACTATTCCTCCAAATTCTTCTTCTCTTGCTTTATCCCTTTGATGATAACTTATATCATTTATACTTAAGATTAAGCTAGTTGAAGGACATCTTCTTAAAATTTAGGGTCTTCCATTGATATTTTTACTTTATTTTTAGTTAAATGATTAGAAGGCTCCACCCTTTGATGCAAAACCTCTTCAATACCCTCCATGACTAATGTCTCGATAACCCTTTGTAAACTTGTAGTATCTAGATCAAATATTACTCTAACTAAAGATTGGGCCACATGTGAGATTATGAATTTTACTTATGATCAGACTATTAATTTAATTATATTAGCCAATTTATTTTATTCTTCCTCTTGAAAAGTAATGATCCATGGCTTCAATTATTGTTACATAAGTATGCTTGTAGTCTTCATCACCCTATGGATGATAAGTGGGTAGCTTCTCTATCCTTGGTTCATAAATGAACCATTCAGGAATAGGTGGCCCATATATGATGTTCTCATCATTATATAAATTAAAAGTCTCCAAAGGTGGTATAATGGTCACTTTAGGTTTCTTAGCTTTTGAGACAATGGCGGTCTTGGCATTTCTCATGGGAGGATCTATGACTATCAAGTTTAATGCTTTTTCCTTTCTATTTTCCTCTTTGTTTTCCTCAAACTTTACCTATTATACATATGAATTCATATCATGTCATAGATAACATCCTAAATTCATCTTCAACAAACTCATGAGGATTTAGAGATATCATATGAACCTCCTATTGAGGTGAATCATACTTTGCTATTATAGATTATTTAAGAACTAAGGAGATATAAGTAATTTCACTTGGACTTTTCTATTAAATTTTATGATATTTTTGGATATATATTAGTGGAATCTTATAAGAATATAAATCTATCAAATGATATTATCTTGGTCTTATCTACAATCTATCTTCCATTTTTTGGTCTCTATTCAATCTTGACTTAGGCCTTATGTTGTACTCTTTCAATATTTTAGTGACCTCATAGTTAGAGGATGCCTTAGTGTATGTAAAATAAAATGAATAATACTCATGTTCCTAAGGCATATTCAAAATACCTTTGATTCTTATATGTTATTTTACCCTACCATAGGGATCCCATTATTTTTTATCATTAGTCTATAGGTTAAGGACAACTTGTTCTTTGAGGCAGCCTCAATGTGATCCCACCACCTAAAAATAGTTTTGCCATTTATCATAGGATAACTATGTAAAAGTCCTTTTCTTTTGGTCTTGAAAATTCCATCAATCCCATTAAACAATTGGTAGGCTAATTCTTGTTTTGATAATTCATCAAGTACATGAACTGGTAGTTTGAGAGGAGCACTATAGGTTCCTTCAATCCTTATGATAGTATAATCAAGATACAACCATATGTCTCCCATTGCTTCAATAGACTTATTGATTAAAGGGATTACTCTCATTATAGGAATACCACCAATGGATTTAGTCAATTTAGGGTAAACATAGTCACAAATAAAATGGATGTGGTCTCTATACTTGTAAATGTGCAATTTTGAATAGTATTGGGAGATAGTCTAGGTACCATTGGGTGACCATTATCTTTGATTCAGTATCTTTGTGGTTATACATAGGGCATATAATAGGTAATAAATCATGTATACGTAGGATAATACTGATAATTTCACCTAATGGAAGAACCATAACTTTTTCAATGATTAAGTATACCATAAGAACCCAAATTGGTTCAACATGTGTTGTATGTGCAGATCCATACAACTTATTTAGAATTGTCATTACCATCCTAACTCCAGGCCTAAATTTGATTAAAATCATTTTCTTTTTAGGATAGATAATGACTTGGTTACCTACTTCTAACCATTTTTCCAAAATTTTCATTATGTTGTGCTTCTTAGTCCATGAATTAATGGAGTTTAGTTCTATATGGGGTATAGGCAGTTTGTAATAGGACTCAAATGTAACATAAGAGATATATGCAATTTTCTTGAGACTATGTACATTAATAATAATACCCTTATCAATTTAAATGTCTTTGAAAATTGGGCCAAGAACATCAATAGAATGAAGTACATCTAGTTTGGTAGTAGTATAGTATAATCCCATCATCTAAATGGCCACAATATCATCATGCAGTCTCTTCACTAAGAGTATCTTCTCTCATTCCTTTGTTATAATCCTCTGGTTCTTACTAGTCCAAAAACATTTTGAGTAATTATTATTCCCAGTTTTAATTGAAACAACTAAAAACTTTATATCCTTGAATATTCAACCTTTTGAATTTGATGATAGGTATAGTTCGATTGCTTTCTTCAAATAAAATCTAAATGTTTACATGGATTAATCCCAATTGAATTATCCTTTTGAAAATGATAATCCAACTCTCTCAACTCAGTCAAAATGGTTTTAGGGAGAATTTAGGGATTTTCATACACTCTAGGGCCTTTTGGAGGTTTACATAGAACTTTAATGGTAGTAACTTTTAAATATGTGCTTTGATGATTTAGATTTCATTTGGATCATGAATGCATACCTTTCATATACATGGGTCCAAAAGATCTTCTAATATGACATGTATACCTTTCTAGCATTACCTTGTCATATAGCTCATTTATTTTCAAAATGTGACTATTGTCTCTTGGAAATGTTTCATCATCTCATGCAATCTTATATCTCTATAAAATTCACATTTTTGATCTCTCAAGGAGTCTTCTGGCCTTGACTTTCATCATGGCCATAGATATTTCATTTGGATTCATGAGATTATTCAATTTAGCATCATCACATGTTTTATGTGTACCTTGTAATCAATATTCATTTGACTAATGCCCTTATGGCATGTGGAAACTTATCATGTAATCTAATGCCTTTGAATAGTTGAGTCAATGCTTACTATCAATCTTCTTTTATAAGATTAAATGCATACTATTGATCTTGATTTGAGTGATTAAATGTGCACCATTGATATCCATATTTATAGTTTATTAAACATGGACCATTGATTTGTATCTAGTTCACCATTATTTTGATACTTGTTATTTCATTCCTTCTTAAGATCCATTGACATGTTGAGTCTATGCTCATCATAGATTTGTGTTTACAATATCAAACATGCATCACATCTTTTAGATATTGACTTATTGATTCCATCCTCCAACATGGATCATATATCAAGATTTATACCCTTGAACAAGTACCATTGATCTTAGATATGAGGAAATTTGACTTGATAACTTTGGATGAACACCTATGTACTATCAATCTTTCTTCCAAGTTCTTGAGATTTTTCCAGTTGGTGACACCATGTGGTTTTTGAACCTACAAAAAGTGAAAGAAATGGAACAAAGTTTTTGGGTATATAAAGACTTAGGATAAAATCTAGACTAATGTTTTAATGAATTAATAAATTCAATTAAAACTTAGGCTGAAATAAAAGTAATACTTAGTAATAAATAAAGTGACCCATTGATAATTTAAATCCATTTTAATATGAACCTAGGAAAAAATCTTTAGAGTAAAGTTTAAATTATCAATCAAACATGGATTTAATTAATAGAGTAAAGACCAAAGGTTAATCAAAATGGATAAATTGATCATTGAATCATAAACCATGAATACTTACTCATTTAAATGAAGATTGATTGAACTTGAAACATAGAAACATATGAAGATAATGTTAGTAACATTAGATAAAGTCAAAGAAAGCTTATGTACTAACATGTCAATGTAAGCTAGATCAAACATGATATTCAATAATGAACTTTGATCAAGTTTAATGTATGATTTATAACACAAAATTTTAAGATTTAAACAAGCGTCTTCATTTTTCAAAAATGGGTGTATGTTGACCTCAATAAATGGTGACTTTTGGGAGAAACATTGCAAAATGTTAAAATTCAGATACTCTTGGTTTAAACTAATAACTAGAGTATTCATTCCACATTATCAAGTACCATTATTGAGATTAATTCATAATTAAAACAAGTATTACACATGTATAATTAATATCAAATATCAAAACTCAATCATGGTATGTGTGTGATTTGATTTACTTACTAATTTTCATTGGAATTTAGAAAACTTCCATATTTCATGAACTTAATAATTAACATAGACTTGTATCATATTTAGATATTCATTATGAATCATGATTTATGATAAGGGAAGGCTTGTGAATTGCTTTACTACCATCTAAGTGTCTACATACCCAATATAGATACCTTTAGTCCCACTCTAAGCCTTGTTCCACTGCCAATTAGGTGTCTATAGCCTAGGTGGAGGTTACCCGAATCACCTTTGCTCAGAATTTTTTTAGATTTTCAATAAGGATTTTATTTTTTATATTTTTCAACTATATTTAGCTTTCCAACAAAGGTAGGGAACCAAAATTATCTAGGTTTTTAGGATTTTATTAAATCTTTGATTTTTAAAAAATAATCCTTGGTCAGAGACTTCATCTCAGGTAGTAATGTTCTTTAAGTACTAACATGAATTTGCTCTAATAATTCAGAATTTTACTCAAACATATGCAATCCCTATTGAAATCAAACTTAGATCATAACAAGGTTTAATATTTTAAGGAATAATTAACCTATATATCAGTCCTTACCAATTTTTCAAAAACATAACATCAAGATCAAAATTTATAAGCTCCATGATCAACCAATGTTTAAGATTCAAACCTAAATTATTGATTTGAGAATTTGTTTTAAGAATTCAGATGGATTAGAGCTTAAAAACTATCTTGAAAATACTTATTGAAATTAGGGAATAAAACAAAGAAAAGAAACACATAATAAGCAAACAAATTTTCACAAAAACTATCTACAAACAAGGAATAAGAATGAAACTCATCAAAGCCTACCTAAACTAACTCTAATTAATTGTATAGATTACTCCATAGAGAATTGAGGTGGAACAATAGAGAACTAATTCTTGAGGTGTTTTCCATTGGTTAGCAAAGTGAACTCCACTCCCTACAAGTCTTTGAGTTTAAAGGTGTTGTCTCCCAATGTCTTGACAATTTGATAAGGACCAATCACAAAGGAGTGAATTTATCGTGTTTCCCTTTTGGCTAAGATGTTTTGTCCCATAGGAGAATTAGGCATCCATGTCTAAACACATTGATCTCAAACATTTGTTAAACCATATTTTTATAGTGTTTTGATGCCTGATAAAGTTGGAAAATTCTTATTCTCTTGCATCCTCCATTTGAATGATATATAACAACCTAAAATTGGTATCCTCTTGATCTTATTCCATATACTCTTTCATGAACCTGTAAGTTCGTAATTTGAGAGTAATTATAAATATTGGTTATTAACTATATACTAAAAGAAATGGTGATGATTTTATATCTTGTTTCACTCTAGTTCTATCTACCTAAAGAGCATACCTTATAAATTTATGCCATGTTCTTAGTTGTTGAGCTGCAAACTTTTTTATAGCTCAAATTCTTGTTTGTTGACTCTAAAAATCCATTACCCTTAGGAAAATGATTTGACTAAAATTTAAGCATTATATTATTATCATAAGCATACTTATTCATCTCAATAGAACAAATTTTGATCCATTATCACAAACCAAAGATACTGGTGTCCCAAATCTAGTGAAAATGTTCTCTTCTAAGAACTTGATTACATCCTCAGTTTTACATTACTTTATTGATACTACCTCTATCCATATTATATAATAATTAGTAGTAGTAATAACATATTTATGTCCATATGAAAAATTGGGTTTGATTACCCCTACAAATTCCAAACCCCATTGAGCAAAAAGTTTGTCAATTAAAACTGGCTGCAATGGTGTAATTGCTTTTGGTTCCTTCATGTTGAATATCTAGCATTGATGACATTCTCTAACATTATTATGACCATATTAAAAAATTATTGGCCAATAATATCCTACCCTTAGGTATTATAAGCTATTTTTTTCTAGAAGGGTGTCCACTCCATAGTTTCTAATGAAAAGAACTCAAGATTTCAGTTACTTCTTCTTTTGAAACACATCTCAAGCATATTCCTTCATAATTCTTCATACACAGTACCCCATCCTTGATCAAGTAATGAGTTGATTTATATTTCAAATATCTTCTTTGTTTTTTTATCATTCCTTTAGATAAGTTTATCAATAAATGAATAATTTCATCATACCAATCATTTGGTTGGAAATGTTGTTGATTAACTTGGATAATGCTCAAACTAAGATTAGTGTTAGTAATCAATTAAATCAATCCCTGATACCTCACCAATTTGGTAGTTTTCATTCCAAGATCATATTCTTGGAGTATATACATCCACTTACCTCTTTTTCTCTCAATTTACATTAACTTAACATAAGCTTGGTAGTAGGATCTAGTAATATAACATGCACTTTATTCTTAAGAATATAGTTTCTAAAAATTTTAGCTACCTTAACCAAATAAAATGCTTGTTTATCAATTATATAATAATTAAACTCAACATCTTAAATTTTATGCTCATAAATGTAATTAGATGATCACATTTATATGTTTTTTGAGTTAAAATAGCTACTATAGTATATTCATAAGCAAAGGAATAAAGATAAAAATATTTTGTAAAATTAGGACTTATCAACATAGGTGCTTATCCTATTACTTATTTAATATCCTTGAAGGTTTTTTTCATTTATTTATTCCATATTACATATACATCCTTATTTATCATGTCATTAAGTGGTTTCACAATCTCTACAAAATGAAAAATGAATTTTCTTACAAAATTGATTTTCCCAAAGAAAGACTTTAATTCTTTTTTACTATTTTGGGGTTCTATCTTAGATATGGAATTCACTCTATTAGGATCTATAAAAATCCCATCTTTGGTTATAACATGTCCCATTAATTTCCCTTAGGTTATAAAAAAAGGTTTTTTTTAGGCTTAAGGGAAATTCCATACCTTCCACAACATTCAAAAACTTGTTGTAAATAAATATGTGATCTTAAATATTTTTAAAAACATAGTTATATCATCCATATATATAATAATTCATTTACCTATGAGACCTTGAAATTCACAATCTATAACTCTCTAAAATATAGCTCTTGTATTGATGATTTCAAAAGGCATTCCTTATAAGAAAAAGTGTCCTTTTTTGTTATGAATATAGTCTTCATTCTATCCTCATATACAAGTACTTGATTATAACCTAAAAAACCATCTAATAAATACATCATGACATAACCACTAACAATTTAAATTACTTGGTCAAGGGATGGTAAAAGATAATTATCCTTTTCATAATAATTGTTCAAGTTTCTAAAATCTATGCATAATCTAATCTCTCCATTTTATTTCTAACTGGTACTAAATTATCTACCAAGGTATAATATATAATTGGAAAAAAAACTATTTTTTGCATCTAATAGCTTCTTGACTTCTTTATATATCAATGGTTCTAAAATAGGATTAACTGGTCTTTATTTTTTCCTAAAGGGTTTATAGACTTCTTTCAGTGGAATGGTATGGGTAATAAATCTAGGATAAAAGATTTTCAAGTCTTCATAGAACCACACAATAACATATTTTTACTTGGTCAACAAGTCTTTAGCTTTTCTAGACTCTTTATGTGTGTAGGTTGTACTAGTATTTACTAGTTGAGGTTTACTTTAGTTCTTAATTCAACTATATTATAATCCTTCCCACTTTGGGAGATTTAAAAATTTTAGCTACTTTGTCTTTGTTGAATAGTATTTCTAGGGAAATCATGCCTTTGGGAATCTTATTGTCATTTAATTATACTATCTTGTTGCTAGTTCATCATCATCAACAAAATTCTCATTGATCTCATCAATGATATGAGACTCAAATACTCTTGATCTATTCATTAATTAAAGGATCTACTAATCGTCACTAAACACTTTCAAATGATTGACATTGTTAGGAACTGAGAGACATGAGACCAATTCAATACTAAGGCTCCCTAGTTTGGAATCTTGATTTGGGATAAGGTTGGCTATAACTAAAGTTAATTCATTAGTATAATGATTCTATTATTTAGGGACTAAAAAAATATTAAAACCATCAAAGTATTCCATCAAGTCCCACACTCTAAACTTGTATTTTGGAGATAAGATAATTTGAATTGGTACTTCTGACCTAATTAACTACTAGTTTAGAATCACCATACATTATTATTTATTTAATCTTGTGTTTGATAGCAAATAGTAATCCTAAGAATAATGCTTCATACTCTACAAAATTATTAGTTCAAATAAACTAAAGTTCATAAGAATCAACATATTCTTTCCTAATGGGATTGATTCAAACCACTCCTACTCCAGATCTAGATTTGCATCTAGCACCATCAACATATAAATTCTAATGTCCAGTAATAACATGAGCATCTTTAGATTTACATACCTAAGGAGTGTCAATATTATACACTCCTAAATCATAATTAACCATGTTAACTTTTTCATTTGCTACATTATACTCAGTGATTATGTGTTTCATCTTTTGTTCCCTTTCAATCCAAATTTGATTATGAACACCCCTCCATGGTAGCGACATGTGAGAACATTCAGTTGACATGTATCCATTCAAATATTTTGTCCAATCCCTACTAAATAACATCTAATAAATGTCTATAATGTCCACAACTTTAATATATATGAATTGTTACACTCTTGGTTATTAAGCAATTTATATATGCACATTCAATAATTCACCAATCACTTTTAACTCTAGATTTGTCTAATTAAGTAACTACTCTATTAGATTTAATAGGATTTAAACCAAGTTTTTCACAAATATATTTTGGCATAATATCTGTAGAGGTACTTGAATCTAATAAACAATTATGTAGAAATTTTAGCAAAAAATCTAATTGTTAGTAAGAATGGTGGAACCTCTACTTTGTTCTTATACATTACTGCATTTGCATTTGCAACCTTTTGTGATTTACTAGGTTGTTTGGTTAAAGATTCAAGCAAAAAGTGTCTTTTTTTATTAATTTGAGTTAATTCATGTAAAGTGATATTATATTTAATCTTATTCATATTCTCCACTATATTCTATCCACTCCTAGTAGAAGAACTAAATGCATCAATATTATTTCTAGTGTTACTTACCTTTGAATGTTTTGGATTATTATCTACTTTAGGATCAAGATTATCAAAGTTGTTTGGTGGAGTAGAAATTATCATTATTTGATTTTGTTTTCTATTCCTTAATTTATAAGTCTTCTTTAGATACTATTGAAAATCATGAATCTTTTCTAGAGTATCTTCAAGTTCATTCTCATCTTGGAATGGAAAATCAAAAGTTTCCACCATCAGAGTTATGTCATAAGATTTAGATGTATTTGAATAAATAGATGTACCTACAACATTATCTCTATTAGGCCCAACTTCAAATGTATCTAATTCATCTTGAAATAATTCAAAAGTATTACAAAATTTTATATAATCTAATTCAATATGCTTTGAAGTATTATGAACTCTACACTAATTAGCTAAATTTAAATCACAAATGTTCATTTTAGGAATGTTCTTATTTGTAAATCATTAATTTTTATTATTGTTTTTACTATTGTGAACCCTGTTTATATTTCTATTGAACCTTTGATAACAATAATTTTTGTTAGAATTTTCCCTAGTGTTACCTGCTTGTTTTTACAATTAAAGGAAATAAGTGCTCAATTTTTGAACCATTTTCAATATGGATTCATTCTAATTTTTAGGTACCTCTAAATTATGAACTTAATTACTACTAATAGTTGTTGGCACCACATATTTTTGATCTTGTGGATCATATCCACTTGTAGTGTTATTTAAGAATCCTAGGTTCTAACCAACATGAGCATGACTCAATGTTAATTGGTTTAAAACTAGAGTTTGATTTAAAGAAATCATGTTTTATTTAGAATTTGTAATGAAATTCAACATAGGAAAATTAGGATTGATGTTAGGAATAAAAAATGCTAATCGACCTTGAGGTTGTATTTGATCACTAATTTTTGCAACTTTAGCATAGGCCAAGGCTAATGTATTTATAAATCCAATAGATATTTTCAAAATAATAGAAGTCTTTATATCTAAAGCATCCTTATAAATATCTAAATATAATTATTCATTATCTCTATAGGGATCTATATTTCTACTAAAAATATTTTAAAATTTAGCATTAAAATCTCTAATGGTTTCACTTGAATCTCTCTTCACCATAGTGAATTATTGGTAAAGAACATAGGGATTGATGACCTTTCAAAATTGTTAAATAAAAATATTGTTAAAATAATTTGATAATGTAATTTTTAAAAAGGTTAAGAAACTAATCATATGCTACATATTTAAAATTAAAATGATATGTTCTTCAGTATTAACCACACCTATAGGACTAAAAGACGGTAAATACTTCTCAAGATTTCTAGGTAAATCATGTACCTAGCCAAGCACATTGATAGAAGATTCACCTAACCAAGACATACCTTGATATGAATTAAACATAGGATCACCACGAATAGGTGAAGTAGGTTGATATTTAGAAACCCTATGCTCAGCTTTATCTGCTCTTGATTTCTTATAAATTTCCAAACAAAGAAGAGGTAACTTTATCTTAGACATCAACTTAGATCTTATTATTGGTATTTACAGTTTGTAAAATCTATATCATGTTTAAAACATAATAAATAAACCCTATCTTTGAAAATATAATTGATTTTAAAGCAAATTTTAAATAACCTTTGCAAGTACTTTTCAATTCTTACAAATCTTGAGCAAACTTTGCAAATTACAATTTAGTTTTTTCAAAGAATGACTATATTAAACTAAATTAGCTTAAATATACCTTTAAACTTCTAAATATCAATGATATTTACATATAATTACTATCATAAATGTTTAACACATTACATTCACAGAGATTAACAATCTTTGTAATAATTTTATGTAAATCTTCAAAGAATAACTATCTTTAGATAAAGAAGCCTAATATTGGTCTAAAACCATGAATATCAGTGATATTTAAACAATAAAGCTAATAAAGACATAATTCTGTAAAGGATGAACTAATATTTAAACAAGATTCACTAAAACTAGTTAAGAATACTTTAGATTCACAAGGATTTAGCTTAAGAGGCCCTCCTTTTAGTGATAATTTCCCACCTATTGATGCATGTAAGTGTATCATGGGTTTTATAGAGTATTGAAAACATTTCTCTTTTCTATATTCAAGGAATCTATTGCATGTGTTTTTGGTTGTGATCTTCCTGAGATCTGTGATGCAATAGTGACCAAGCTATATAACTATTTCACAAAATGATAATATAAGTAGTTGTTGGGAGCAACCATAGCCTTTGAAGCTTATTTGTGAAAGATGAAAGTGATTTAAACTAATTATAGTTAATTATGATCAAAACCTAAAGTCTAAAACCTAATTTAGCATGAATATTTATAATAAAAAGGTAAGCTACAATGATTTGGTCAAAAGAATGAGAAAATAGGAAGGGTAGAGTAGAAAGAAGGATGTTATTGATCTTCAGTCCAAATATTATGACAAAGATTAAATTTCATCAAAGACATGCAATCAAACTAGCATATGATATGAAATTACCAAAATCATAGATCTTATCATATACTAGGCAAATGTCTAAGGATTTTTCAAACAGTGAAAATAAGAAATCAAATTCACTTTAAGTATTTACTTCCATAGGAAAATTGCATTATCACATCTTCAATAAAAGCAATGGAAATAAAATGAATCTATAATATTTCAACCAACCTAGCATAAGCCAAAATTGACAACTTTGCATTCACACATGCACATCTAGAATTCATAAAAGCAATTTAGATTTGACTATCAAACCAAACATTTGAGGAGGAAACCATGATAACAAAAACACAAACAAATACAAGACAAACTTTCCAAAATTCCCCTGGTTACATTACTTGCTCCAAATTTACAAAATAGTTTTTTCTCTAAAAAAATTCCTCCTCTTTACAAATGATAATACCCCTTCTTATACAAGACTTAAGAGGTATGTTAGTTAGTCACTATAAAATTTAAATTAGAAAAGTGTCAAATATAGTTGTCATTCTACAACATTATAGAATTAATGACACTTGTCAAGTGAACTAGCCTACAAGCCATGTGCCTTAAAAATTGCACATGATTTTAAAAAATAGAATATTCTTTCAAAATGAGTTATATAATTTTTATACAAAATAATATATCAAGTCAACTTAATTGAATTTGGGACACCCTTGAATTTACAACATGTTATTTATATTCTAGGATCATCATAGCCTTGTCATGTTGCTGACCGATTAACTTGAGGTTCATAATTATATCCATGAACAATTCCTCTTCTTGCCCTTCCAAATTTTTGAAGTCTTCATCAACTCTATCCAAGGCTTCCTTAATGCTTTTAGTATTGCCAATTTTCTCTTCTACTAACAAAACCATATCTAAGATATGCTAGTTATCTACCCTTGTAGTACCCTAACTTTTATTCTTGATCTCCTAGATGAAATGAGTATCCCTATGTTTGAACTATTCATTAGTTATTTGCTAGTTGGACTGAGGATGGTTGGATCCTTGATCAAACCTCGTATTATGTAGACCATTATGTTATATAACTATTTAAAGTTTTTAAAAATATCTTCCATGTCTTTAGACCATTTATTCACATCTTTTATTTTCTACATTAAGATGATTATATCCATATTTAAATGTGATAGGATGACTTTTTTGTACTTAGGAGTCTGACCCTCTATCAATATCATGATCAATTTTTTCACCTTCCTATTTAAAGCTTTTCATTGATTGATTTGTTCCATAACCATGGAATTTTTTTTGTTTACCACATAAAAATTAGACCTTATATTTTTCAAGGAAATAAATGTATCATATATAATTACTTAAAACTTATTGATAATGTCTCCTAGACATGATAGAATGGACTATTCCTCCAATTTTTTCTTGTCTTGCTTTAGCCCTTTGATGACATCTTATAGCATTTATGCTTGAGATTGAGCTAGTTTAAGGACATATTCTTTAATTTTAAAGGATTACCATAGTCCTTGTCCTTTATTTTAAGTTAAATGAGTTAAAGGCTCCACCCTTTTATGCACAACATCCTTAGCACCGTCCATGACTAGTGTCTCAGTAACCCTTTGCAAACCTATAATATCTGGATTAAATCTTAAACTAAGGATTGGACCACTTGTGATAATAAGACCTCTAATTTTGATTACACTATTATTTAAATTAGAGTATCCAATCTCTTTGTTTCTTCTTATTTCAAGGAAATGATCCATAGATTCAACTCTTATTGTATAGGTATGCTTTTAGTCTTCACCATAGATGATAAGTGGGTAGATTATTTAACCTTGAATGATAAATGAACTATTTAGGAATAGGCGGCTTATATACAATTTTCTCCTTGCTAAATAGATTAAAATTATCAAAATGTGGTGCAATGGTCACTTTAGGTTTCTTAGATTATGTGATAATGGTAGTCTCAGCTTTCCTCCTATGTGGATTTATGACTATCAGGTCCAATGCATTATCCTTTCCCTTTTCCTCTTTCATTTCATCAAAATTTATCTCTTATACCTCTAACTACATCTCATATGTCATAGATATAATATTTAATGCATCTTCAAAAAACTCATGAGGATCTATAGCTATGATATGAAACTCATGTTGAGGTGAATCTTGATTTGTTATTATAGATGATTCAAGAGATGAGGAGCTAAGATAAATTTCACCTAGACTTTTATAATCATGTCTATGCTCTATTTGGATATCTATTGGTGAAATATTATAATAATCTACATCTATGAAATGATACTGTCCTGGTCCTAGCTTCCATCTATCTTCTATTTTCTAGTCTCTATTCAATCTTGACTCAAGCCTTATGTTGTGCTCTTTCAATCTTCTAGTGGCCTCATAGTAAGAGGATTCCTTATTGTATATAAAATAAAATGCATCAGGATCATATTTATAAGGCATATTTAAAATACCTTTAATTCTTAGATGTTTTTTACCATACCATAGGGATCCCATTGTTTTTTATCATCAATCTATAGGTTAAAGGATAGTTTGTGCTTTGAGGTAGCCTTAATGTGATCTTATTGCCTAAAAATAGTTTTTAAAAATGTCATAGGAAAAATATGTGAAAGTCATTTTATTTTCATCTTGAAAATTACATCAATCCCATTACACAAATAGTAGGCTACTTCTTGTTTTACTAATTTATTAGGTACAAAAACTAGTAGTTTGAGAGGAACACTTTGGGTTCCTTCAATCCTTGTGATAGTGCAATCAAGATACAAACATATGTCCCCCATTACTTTAATATACTTAGTTATTAAAGGGATTATTCTCATCATAGGAATACCACCAATGGCTTCACTCAATGTAGGTTAAAGATAGTCATAGATAAACTAAATGTGGTCTCTATACTTGTAAATGTGTAGTTTTGAATAGTACTAAGAGACAGTCTAGGTACCATTAGGTGATCATTTTATTTAATTGGGGATATTTTTGGTTGCACATAGGGTATATAATATATATTAGATCATGTAAAATTCAATACTCTTCTTATTATTTATTGATTATATCTATTAGCTTAGGGAAATACCAATAATTTCACCTAATGGAGGAATTATCACTTTTTCAATGATGAAGTATACCATAGAAACCCACATTGGTTAAACATGTGTTTTATGTGCACGTCTATAAAACTTTTTTAGAATTTTAATTACCATCCTAAATCCAAGCCTAAATTTTATTATAAGGATGTTCTTTTTAGGATTGATAATGACTTGGTTACCTATTTCTAACCATTTTGCAAAAATGTCCATCATGTTGTGCTTCTTAGCCCATGAATTAATGGAGGTTAGATATATATGGGGTTTAGTTAATTTATATTACGAATAAAATTCAATATGAGAGATATATGCAATTTTTCTAAGAATATGTTGATTAATAAGCATACCCTTATCAATTTTAGTGTCTTTAAAAATTAGACCAAGAATATCAATACAATGAAGTACATTTGGTTTGGTAGTAGCATAGTGTAGTCCCCTCATCTTAATGGGCACAATATCATCATAAATTCTCTTAACTAAGAGTATATTCTCTTATTCCTTTATTGTAATCCCTTGTCTCTCAATAGTCCAAAACAATTTTGAGTAATTGTTATCCCTAGTGTTCAACGAAGCAGCTACAAACTCTATATCCTTAAATATTTGACCTTCAAAATCTGATGACAGGTATAGTTCAATTGGATTATTCATATCAGATCCATATGTTGCCATGGGTTAATCCTAATTTAATTATCCTTTTCAAAATTATAACCCAAATCTCTCAACTCAATCACAATGATTTGAGGGATAATTTAGGGCTTTTCATACACTCTAGGGCCTTTTGGAGGTTTATACAAAGCTCTAATGGTGGAAATAAACTTTTAAATATGTGCTTTGGTGTTATATTTGGATCTTGCATTTATACCTTTCATATGCATGGGTCTATAATGTCTTTGAATATGACATGTATGCCTATGTGGCATCACCTTGTCATGTATCTCATTTATTTTTAAAATGTGACCATTATCACTTGGACATGTGTAATCATATTTTGAAATCTTATATCTTGATCAAATTCATGCCATTTATCTCCCAAGGAGTCTTATGGCTTTGACATTCACTATGGCCATTTATATTTGATCTGGGTTCATAAGATTGTGCCACTTGGCATCATCATGTGTTTTCTAAGTAGCTTGAAGTTAGTATTCATCTAACTAATGCCATTACATCATGTGGTATCTTTTCATACAATATGGTCCCTTTGAATCCTTTAATTGACTCTAATTATTGATATTATTTTGTAGGATTAAATGGATACCATTGATCTTGATCTGACTGATTAAATGCACATTGTTGATCTTTTATATACAAAATCAAGCATAGACCCTTGATCTTCATATTTATACATTTGATTGAATGAAGAACATTAATTTGTATCTAGTTAACTATGATTATGAAACTTGTTTCTATTTCATTCCTTATCAAGATCCATTGATATGTTGACTCTATGTTCATCATAGATTTTCTTGTAAGATTAAATGCACACCATAGATTTTAGATCTTAACTTATTGAGTCCAGCCTCTAATGTAGATCATAAATCAAGATTTGTATATTTTAATGTATAACATTGATCTTATATCCAAGGAAATTTGACTTTTTGACTTTGGATAAACACCCACATACCATCAATCTTTCTTCTAATCTCTTAAGATTTTACCACTTGGTGACACCATGTGTTTTTGAAATGATAATTAGTGAAAGAAATGAAATAAAGGTTTAGGGTATATAAATACTTAGGATAAAATTTACACTATTGTTTTAATGAATGAATATATTTAATTGGAATGTAGGCCAAAATTAAACTAAGACTTAGTTGGAAATAAAGTGACTAGTTGATAATGTAAATCCATTTTAATAAGAACCTAGGCTAAAATATTTAGATTAATGTTTCAATTATCATTCGAATGTGTATTTAATTAATTGAATAAATACCAAAGGTTAATAAAAAGGTTAAAATTGATTATTGAATCATAAACCATGAATAATTGCTCACTCAAATGAATATTGATTGAACTTGAAACATAGAAACATACGAAGCTAATGTTAGCAACATTATATAAAGTCAAATAAATCTTATGTGATAACATGTAAATTTAAGATAGATAAAAAATTATATTAAATATTTAACTTTTATCAAGTTGAATGTATAATTTACAACACAAATTTATAGGGTTTGAATAAGGGTCTTCATTTTTCTAAAATGGGGGTATGTTGACCTCAACACAATGTTATGATTAGTAATGATTTAACTAAAAACATTTTCACCATGAAATTACTTATTAACTTAGATTATACTCATCATGATTTTAATATTTATACAAGATTAGTTAGAGAATTTTATGGCACCTCCCACAATTTTCTTGGTGAAATTGACCTACCTTTATAGGTCAGTCCTACACATATGGTTAATACATTTTTAGTTATAACTTATATGGGCATATTTGATATGTTATTTGTAATAAATTAGATACATAAACTTTGAGAATTACCTTATCTAGTGTATCAGTTTGTTCAATAATTTCATGCCTATTGGGTAGTTATAGTTTCCATAATTCCATATGAACATCCTATTAAACAAGATAAACTTATACCTAGAAAATTTATTACCAAGCCTACTAAGGCTAATTAAATTAAAAAGGGTAAGTAAAAGGAAATCCCCTTTACTAGGTATATAATACTTAATATATCATTACATTAGATACATATAGTGGATTCCATGGAATCCCTATCTACTAAACACCATGTCTAGATATCTAGAGAATCTAAACATGTTTACACTATTGTTAGTCCATAAAAATGACAAATCACTCAATGTTGGGTTACATGAACACCTACTCCTATTAGTCATATTAATTTTGAATGACCATGTAATCTTATTTAAAATACATATAGAATCATCAATACTACAGTGATATATATTTAACCTATACATATTCCTCGATAGTGTCACAAGATTATTAAATGATGTTAAATATGGGGAAATATCTATGAACATACATTGGATGAAATAATAGAATTATATTTCCTTTTCAAACATTCCAAAACATCAAAATAAATCAAAAAATAAAATGCAAACATCCAAAAATATTTTTAGCACCTACATTTTCTATTGGTTCCTTGACATCTATGTGTTAGTTCCATGTTGATGGATGGAATAGTATTCAATTAATTATACATACACACATGTGTTTCACACTTATATTTTAGTGTGATCCATGAATACATAAAATAATTATATATTATTGTTTCAAATATTGGGCCTTCCCTTTACTCATATCATGTGGGCATCCGTTCTCCTTGATATTGATACTCATAGGTTATATATTTCTATGATCACATTTAATTATCATGTTTAAGCTTATATGTACTTACACATGCCATTATAAATTATTAGATATAATATAAGGTACTTGATATTATATTCACTTGACAATGTTTACTAACACATTTGATCCATGGGATACTATGACATGTTTGTGTTGTTTTCTTATGCTTTATTTTATGTACTTCTTTGAGTGTCTTGCCTTGATATTGTATTACTTGTTCAAGCATTTTAATATTTTCATTTTATTTTAACCCTTGTTCTTATGTATGATTTATTTGATATTTTAATATGTCATTTTTTATTTTATGGACATTTGAATATGTCATTCTTGATTTTATGGGCATTTGACTAAGTTATGTCCCTTCTATTATGTGGCATTTAAACATGCCCCTTGTTTTCAATCTCCTTATAACATTACCTTTTGAATTGATTTTGGGTGCTCTTGTATGTGTGATTTTTTATTATTGAGCTTATATTGTTACTATATATAAATTTTCATGATCCTTATCATGTATCCTAGGACTTCATGTAATCACATTGGTTCCATGCAATTCAATGATATATATACCTAGACATGTTCCTTATATATGCTATAACATTCCATTCATATAATATACAATTGTATTATCATTTTATAGTGAGGTTACTACTAGTTCCTATCTTTCCATCACCTCAAAATTGGGATAATATTAGTGTGGGTATGTCATAGAGGCATGTTCTCCACACTTAGCACAATTTTAAGATTCAGTGAGAGCATGTTTTGGAAGCATTTATTCTTCACACCTATTCATTATTCAACATATCTAAATTAAAATGGGATAATGTTTTGGAAACATGTTCTCCACATTGTTACTTACATCAATTTTTTTAGATTTATCTATATATAGTGGGTGAATGCTTTGGAAGCATGTTCTCCACACTTACATAGTTTTTGAATTAGACAAAGCACATGATTATATGATTTAGATTCATATCTATGGTAAAATTATATACATTGATACCATAATTATAAAAAATTTCAAAATGAGACATATCTAAGGTGCATATGATTTTAAATTTATGACTAATATTATAAAATCCAAACATTTTCAGATTCTAAAAATCTTTTACATATTGATACCCTAATCAGAATTTTACAAACTTTATTGATCTAATCTACTATAGTAGTTGGTTAAATTTTTGGTATGGTTAAGGTGATTAAATCACTAAATCTCTCCATTTTTTTTATGTTGGAATTGATTTTATCATCAATCCTCATTAGGTTATAAATATCATTAGGTTACACAATTGAGCTAATTGCAACTGCTAGGTGGCAACAAACTTTTTCTCCAAAGTTGGGGGCATGTGCCTTCCAATATTTTTATCTAGATCTCTATCTCCTTAGATATATGTACTTTAAATATATATCTATATTTTTCCCAATCTAAGTTTCAAAGCCTTACAATGATACATATTTTTTAAATAAACATTTCAATAGGAAAGGTGGTTACATCAACACATAATTGTACTCCTAAACCTTGATCTTTTAATTTCAATAAATTTTAATTACTTTTAATTTTATATTATATGCACTAATTATATACTATAAAATTCTCTTACTAGTAGATAAGTCACCAAAATATCACTCAAGTTAGAAACATACAAAGATAAGGTGTTTTATACACACCTAAGTATGCATTCCTTTCTTTTGAAGTAGTAATTTCATTACTAGAATAAGGGGGGAGGGAATGTAGATGATATTTATGGAATATGTAGCACCTCAATCTTGTAAACTTAAAAAACTTAGACCTTATTTATTCCTCTTATTTCTGGACCTTTCTCATTTATACAAGTCTCGTATATGCTCCATCTTATGCCCATTATCCTATATCTTAGTTCAATTTGTGTTATGTTGATGACCCAGGCCTTCTATCTTGTTAAAAATGCTTAAAATTTACTTATCTTCCACTGGTACAAGTTATGATCATGCACCTAATTTATTACTCCATAAATACTAATGTCTGGGATAGACATTAACATCAAAGTTAGTGTCCTAACTTGAAACAAGTGTTTCATGACCTAAAGTCATCCAATTTATAAATGAAACTTATCTTAATGGTTGGCCTATGTTATTTAATGTGAGTTATTTAACCAAATGGATTTATATAAATATAATATCAACCCTCATTCATTCCTTACCTAGAAAATACCAAGAGAGACCAAGATAACTTATCAAAATCACTCTAACAAAGCTTCCTTATTTTTATTCCATTCATAGGGACAACACATATATAGGTTTAAATTACTAAAATATTAGTCTAAGAGCTTCATTTTCCAAGTTTAAATTTAGGTCATTATTGTACTTTATTTTTAGATATTGAATGATCCACAAAAATCTAACACATAGGGGATAATTATATAATTTTGAGACCCTCTTATGAGTATTAGATATATAGGTAGCACTCACTATTATATGGGTTTGGAATCAATTCAACATCATGTAACCACTAATCCATTTCCCCCTAAAGTCACCATTAAGATGAAAAATTAGGGTTTTGACATTTCATGAGGAGATACAATCCATGGCCAATACACCACAGGAAAGGCAAAGTCAAACCTAGCAGCATATAATGTCACCTTATATTAATTATTCCATATAAGACACTTACGTCAAACCTAGATAGTAGGTTTTATGTAATCATCTTAGGTTGAAATTAATGTATCGATCTATATAAGTTTCCAATACATAATCTGATGACTATTCTAGAATCATCTTCTAGACTTATTTCTACTTATTCTAGATCCATTGATATGATAGAATCTAAACTAGGTAATTATATTGCATCTTTGTCATTTCCACACATATATTAGTTTCAATTTATATATTTAGCTTTTACTCAGCACAAGAAATTCATTTTTTGTTTATATTTGAATTTGGCACCCATTTATCCTATTGTATATATTAATATCACCCTTGTACATTATCATATTCATATATATATATATATATATATATATATATATTAAACCACTATCTACCCAAGTAGGAATACTCATCCAATTTAGGGTTAAAAAGTACCCAAAAATGTGTAATTACATGTTTTAGATGATATTGATTCCCCTAGTTGAGAAACATGCATAATCCAAACCAAATAACTTTTATGTGCAACTTTAAAAAATTCCAAGAAATTAAGTGTTATCTATCATAACTATGCCAATGTGTGATACATGACAAAGTGGTAGGACCCAGGGATATGTATCCACATGAACTAAGGAACTATATAGGAATTATAAGGGAAAGTTATAGGAGGATTAGTTGGCTATGGATCCTAACAAATAATAATGATTATATGGTAGTGTATGGCATGGTATTAAACCTTAGGGTAAGTTGGAAACTAAAATATGATGTTAGGTGGAATTTTTAAATGATGATAGATTATTGGTAGGAAAAATGAAGTAAAATCAGACAAATTAAAATATAAATGAGAGTTGGTTTCTAGAAAAGAGATATGGAATGAGTAGAAGGGAAAAAAAGAAGCTAATAGATAAGAAAAGAGAGTTGATAAGAATATAATAAAGGAGAAGGAAACTATATAGAATAAGGTTGTATAAACACAAGCCAACTTAAGATTAGATAATCTATGTCCTTCGCTTAAGGGCTATATACTATAACTATCCATACCCTATAGACTATAAGCTCAATGTAATGATTGACTTTGATTAATAAAGTTGTTTCTTGTGGATTCAAAATTTAGAGGATATTATCTAAATGTTGTTAGGTATATAAATTTCAAAATTATTATTTAGAGCTTATATCTAACACAACCATTCCTCCTTGATTCTCTTCCACATGAGGCCATTTATAAACTTTAAGGTTTGTACCCAAGTACTCTTAGATTCCTCATTCAATATTAGATGAATGCCCATTGAACATAACTACCACCAACCTATCATGAATCTTCTTTGTCTTTATGGCTTAGGTGAGTGCATGAGGATCATTATTGTGTGGTATTATAACATAAATACATTGTAAATGGAAGTCATTTACTATGGATGCAATTGTAGGTGGATATAATACCAACATTTTTGGTTTTATTTTCAAGACCAATTTTTTTTTTTACAATGGCCAAAATAAAGTTTCCTTGAAAAGTGCTTGAACATTTTGTTGATTCCTCTCACACAAATGAGATTAGAGAAAATTTTGTGTAAGTCAAACTTAATGAGTCACAAAATTCACCTTGGGATGAAAGATGAATTTTTTTTGTGAGCTAAAATGCCATCAATATGATGATAATTGATAGTGAGTAATGGTTAGAATGGATCTTATACAGAGGAGATATCCTAACTTAGGAGATACCATGAATACCCATAACATTTAGGAAGGGTATGAGGAGGACTATATTATAGTATAAATGTGCTCCAATAATGAAGAGGCAAGTGTTATTGAGAAAAATTCAAATTTAGGATAAATTATGGGTTATTCAGGAAGAGATCGATATGAAAAGGCCACTGATGGAAAAAATGAGTCCTAGGACCAAGGTACCTAAAATCATCTAGACTTAAATTTAGATGAAGATTTCTAGGATGCCACTAAGGTAGGTTAAATTGACATATTTTTTTCCCAAGGATATATAAATAACCCTTTGGAACAATTTTTTTTTCACCACCCATTGGTAAGAGAAAATGCATGACCAAGGGATAGGGTGAACACCATACAATATGATATGCCACCCTTGGAGAGATTTAGATATCGCCAAACTAGAAACCGGCCCCAAAGAGTATGATAATGTGTTGGGGTATTATAAATGGTATGTTAGGTGTCCCAAACATCTAGAATACCTAATACATAAAACTTGGTAGTAGTTGTGGGCATTATCTAATAAATGGAGAAGTCAGAATCTAATAGTACCACTTTAGAGTGCACCATAGATGATGAATCTATAGGAATTGGTCATGATTATGACCATTACCTAGATTTAGTATGGGATGGCCATAAATATTATTAATTACCAAGGCACTAAGATTGATAGGGACCATGTTCATAAGTGTGAATTTATCTGGTGAGATAGAGGTTTTACATCATTAAAAAAAAGGCATCCCAATTAACTACCACATTCATTGAACAAACAGACATGTTTTATTTGAATCTAGACCCCACATAGACCATATTTAATTTTTACTACTTGAAGGATGTATTCTTGAGAGAGTTTAATAACCCTAAGTTTGAGTAGTAAGGCATCATTGTGCTGAAGGAGATCAAGTAGGAGGCAAGAGAGAAGTGTTTTCTTCTATGATACTAGGTTTAAAAACACAATCTCTAGGTTGTCTTATGTGTTAAAACTATTATAACATGCTTAATTTTTCATATAACTATATGTCCCGATTCAGTGGAATCTCATAGTGTAGACCTTTGTTGAAATATGAGAGGCATTGGAGGCTACACATCTTGAAAATATGGTTGGTACCATCGTATCAGGATCTAATATATACATTGTAGCATAAGTAATTTCCATGGAGATGATGTTTCAATAGATTTTGGTCAAGTAAGAATAAGATACTCACCCTAGTTTATGGTGCATCGAATAGAAAGTATAAAGGAATAATCAAAATAATTGCCTTCAAAGAAGAATCTCTACCATGAATATATCCTATGACATCTACCATGAGACCTAATCATGCTTTCTTTTATAGTGTATGACTGAGACTAAGGAGTTTTTATATTACAAAGTATGTGATTCCTTTACCCATATTACAAATAATTGTTAGGTGATAAATGAGTTCCTTATGACTTGGGAGTAAAATGTAAAATAAATTGTTGCAGGAACCTTGAGGTATGGACCATAGAATGTGGGATATGGTTATCGCATATAGTAGTATGGCATAAGGTACCTAACTAGAGGTCAAGATAAAATAATATTTCCATCATGTTGTTACTACAAGTGGGGTTCACCATACCACATTTAACATGACTACCCCTATCATCTTGTGTGCACTTATTATTATGGTATGCACTTAATTGAGGATTGCCCAAATTTTTACTTGAGGATAATATATAAGGGTAGGTTGGTGAAGGATACTATCATTATTCACTATTCACATTAGTAACTACCATGAATATATGTAATATTTTGGAATAATGTGCCTCAAGTCCACGCCTTGGTCCAATCCAATGATTTAGTTACCTAGAATGAAAAAAATACATTGACCAAAACCTTAAGATAATGAGACATGCCTAAAAACTCAACATCTACATCCACTAGAGTAGTGGATGGATCCTATTAGACTAAAGTGATGAGATGCACATTAAGTTTGATCCAAAGTTTGTAGATAGAACTTCAACTCACCCAAAAGTAAAATAAGGATGTTTGATGTAGACTTTGGGCCCACAAATAGAAAACTAAAAAACATGATAAATTGATATCATTTATGTAGCATCAAAACATGGTGCCAATGTTTAAAACTTTGTTGACTACTATTCATAAGGAAAAATAGGACATTGTGGAGAGTATAGATTACATCCAAGAACTACTCGTTGATGTAATAATTAATATATTATATATCTATAATGTCTTACTAGACATATGAATAAAAGTTAATATTTTCACTATAGATGCATGGAAAAATATGGGAAGTCACCTACTAAAACCATCACCTCATATCTTAACTATGGATGATAAGACCAATGCACAACCAATTATGGTATTAATTAATGTTGCTATCAAGATTCAAGATCTCAATTTTAGTACTAAATTTGAGGTGATTGATATGGTGGAAGAATAAAACTACCTTACATTGATAAGAAATACCCAATACTACGTGAATAATGTATATTTTTGTTTCAAATAGTGGTACATAGGAATTTATAATGGTAATGAGCACATGGTGAGCTATTTTTCCACTAATTTTGGGATTGTGCACGTTGTAGCAATGGATCCCTAACATAATTCTTACTTTTGCACCACTGATACATGACCACATCCTAGCCATGGGGATGATAAAGTTACTTGATGATGATGTGGGTAAATACACTCTAAACCATATTCAAACATGTATATAAGACACCAGGCCTATAAATCACTCACCTACCCTAGAGGATGTTGAAATGATGTGGTAGGATGAGTAATAAAAGAACATGACGATTTTCTTCTACCTAAGAATAGAAACCCCTTAGACCAAAACACTCATATCTAAATAGTGAAAGTTTAAAAGGATCTAGCATTCATATCTCATGTTTAGAAGAATAAACATGTCAAAAAATTATGATGACCTCAATAAATTTATAAATAAGTATGCCATATGAATGACACCACTATATTATTACTATGCCCTCTATATGACTTCATAATGAAATTCATTGTGGTACTAGCATGATCCATTGTGAGCACTTATTTGGGTACTAGATCCACATCCTCATGTAATAAGGCATTCAATATCATTTGATAATAAGGCTTATTTAGCCATTATTATATCCATTTTGATTTATGACTAAAGTTATTTTCATAATAATATGTGCTCAATTATTAATATCTAGTTGGGTGATTCAAATGTGTCTTTTCTCTAGATAATCACCACACTAGATATCTAATTATATTTGGTGAGGTTGGGAGTGCCATATTATTATAAAATAAATTTTCACACCACCAAAAATAAAGTTTTAACTATGCCCAAATAGATACATCTCAGCATAGCATTGTGTTATAAGACCAGACATATATTTTAGTGTGGGTAGGAGAAGGATATGGTGTCAAGAAGAAGAGAAGAAAGGTGTATGAGGAAGATATATGGAAATAAAGTGTGTAGGAGGAGATGTTGGGAATTACAAAAAATAAATAACATGTATAATGAGTTATCATTTTGACCAAGTCAAAGAGATAAATAGGGAAGGATAGGTGTCACATTAATACATAGTGAACAAGGTATGGCCATTTAGACATCTCGATGGAGATAAGACAATGGTGAATAAGCTAATATGTATATGTATATATATATGTATATGTATATATATATATGTATATGTATATATATATATATATACATATACATATATATATACATATACATATATATATACATATACATATATATATACATATATATATATACATATACATATATATATACATATACATATATATATATACATATACATATATATATATACATATACATATACATATATATATATATATATATATATATATATATATATATACACATATACATATATATATACACACACACACACACAGATATATATATATATACATATATACATACATACATACATACATATATATATATATATAATATATATATATATATATATAATTACATGATCTAAGAATGCATATAGAGTTATTTATATCAAATATAAGTGGTTAGGGAAGTGGCTTATCAAAGGAAGGACAAGCATGAGAAGGATTGAGGTATGTCAAAGATCTACCACTATAAATTTTTCAAATCTAAAACATGACTTGGAAAAGTTATGTATACATCAAGAAAAAATAGGCAATAGTATGGATAATTATCAATCTATCAGTTAGCTCAGATAGACACTATATTTACAACTATATATATCTATGGATACATGGCCCATGGTATAACCTACTAGATTAGGATAAAATGTGGAAGAGACCAGGTAGTGTTGGTCAATTTCTATAACTAGAAATTGGCCAACTCTATAGCTTAAGGGCTCATGGCCTATGTTAAAATTTTTCTTGTTAGACATGTTGAAGGCACTCAAGGCATGTCTAGTAAATTTATTATATAGTCATATTCCTATCTTGTCTTAGTAGCCTTCAGTGAAGTATTACATGAGAATGACGCATTTCATGATGTCTTTACTCTACAAATTTGGTGCCTTGGCACATTTTCTAGTCTTAAGATACAAGCTTTGAAATTGATTTAGTAGTGTAGGACATGCTCGGGGATGTCAAAATTGAGCTCTAAAAAATAGTTGTTTGGATTCAAAAAATCCTTAACTAGCTCCTAGTGAATGCACTACCACTAAGTGTTGGCATCTCATTTGATCAAATCGTAGATCAACAACACATTGATAAAAGATCTAGTTAGTGGGATCATCAATATTGAATGGAGCATGTTTGATTTTTAAATTAATATCAATGATAATATTGGGGGTCAACAATTAAAATGTTTCAAGTGGCAACATTTTAGGTTCTCATACAAAGATCTAACAATGCTTGGTGAATTGATAAAGCTAATAGGTCTAACTAAGATCAATGGTGTGTGATATATCATACCAAAGTAAATTGAAGGTGATAAAATTTTAAAGAATCAAAATATTACAAGGATGAATGAGTTCCTACCAAGTGTCACAACCATGGTGAGTTATGAGATCAATGGTGTGTTTTTGATCTTATAGACTAATATCAATGACATGCATTTAACTAAGCAAAAGAAATCAATAGTGCATAGGTCAAGGACATAAGATTAAATATGAGGATGCTATGTGGCTCAAGATCACTAACCAAATGAATCTGATAGAGAATCCATAAAGAGAACATGGTGGTGACAAGTATCTCAATCTGTGAAGCCTAGGTCAAAGATCAACGACCAACATTGAAAGCAAACTTCTGAGAGAAAATGAGATGATGACACATGTCAAAAGTATATGGTATGGTTAAGATTCTAGTAGAGATTGTGTTATTTAATTAATCTTGATTAGTTAAGATATTTTAAAAGAACATCAATGCAGGGAAAAGTGGGAGAAGGAATGATGTAGCTATTGTAACTATTTTTTTGAGGTGGCCCTAATCAATTAAGAGTTTTTAAGGAGAATAAATGTAGGGTAGCTATAACTATTATTCTAAGTTGAATTAATCTTATCAATGACCCCTTTAGTTCTAAAATTCATTTCCCTAGCTTTTCTTTCTTCCTATAAATGTAGGCATTGAGATCCTGATTTTCATCTCTTGGCTGTGTATAGCAAACCTATGTCAAAATCACTTTTAAACTCTTTTGAAGCAATATAAGACAATTTCATATTTTATTTAAATGCTAAGTGTACTTTATTAGATTTTTATTTATAGATTTAATGATGTTTATTCATCACATGTGTGTCCTTAATGTACCTTGATTTAAGACTGTTAGTTTCTTGTAGGTTGTGTGAAGTGTTAGCTAGTTAGGTTTCTCTTGAAGTGTCATAAGTCCATAGTGCCTTGCATAGACCTATCTCTTTCTATCCTTTAATTTGTAGGTCTCTTTTTAGTCTTCATATAAAATACACATATTTAAAACCTTGTAACTTAATTTGATCAATTCTTAGCTCCATTGTATTCATTAGTAGTCATGAATGTGTCTAAACTAAGAGTGAAGCATTGAAATTTTGATGAATCACTATTTAGAGTATGTTTTAATTCATGTATTTTCTCACCCTTTCATCACAATAGATTATGTTGTAGGAAAAATAGAATCAAATTTTTATATATAAGGAGCTAGCCTCATTAAAAAACCTAGAGGTCTCACCCAAAATTAGGTAACCCATATCCTAGGGTCATTCCCATATTGGACTAGGTTTTAGAGTAGAACTTGAACACTTCTACTTTCATCTAGGGCACAACCTAAGTCTCCAATAGTTTATGAAGTTCCTAGTGGGACTTCAATCAAGTTATCTAGACATCATCTTTAGACATATTAGAAACATGGGAGAACACTTGAAAGTCTTAGAGCAGTCATCGATAGATTGGAGGGAAAATTCATTCACCAAATTTGTACCAAATCTACCTCAAAAGGTAAGCAAGTTTAATTAATTAAATTTCCTTTGAATATTGTAAGGAGGAAAAGGGTACTAGTTTCAAACCCTAACCTATCACCCCCTGATTCTCCCACATCTCTAAAATCTACAAATTTTGCCCATATTAAATCCCTTAAAAGTCCACAAAAGTAAATGCAAATGGTAAGGCCTAGATTGCAAGCTTTTGTACTCTTAAATGGTGGCATCCCTTTTAACCTTTAGCAACATGATGATATCATTTATAAATCTTTGAAGAGTCTACCATACTTTATAGGAGAAATCTATACCACCCCTATAGAGAAAATAGATAACATTGCAAAATTTTGCTCAGTGCATAACATTATGTAAGATAATAATATAGCCATGAGACTACTAGCCTCATCCTTGAAAGGAAAATCCATATAATGGTATAGGGGTCTAGATCCTTCCACCAAAAATACCTAGGATGAGTTTGGTGAGTTTTTATGTAAGTATTTTAAAGATATAAGTGACCACATGCCACTTTTTGAACAACTCACCTCAATCAGGAGGTCATCCCAAGAATCTATGGTTGATTTCACCTATAAATTCCAAAAAACTTGGGATAGGATCCCTATCATCATTAAGCCCACACCCAACTATGTTTTTATTTACTATTTAAGAGCACTAAATTTAGACATTGCAATCATGATCTAATCTATAGGTGAGACAACTCTGCTTGAGGCTTATGAGATACATACACACACACACACACACACACACACACACACACATATATATATATATATAAGGGTAGAAAAATATTTGATACGAGTAGGGAAACTCATGCCAAGACCTCTCATGCCACATTTTCCTGAGCTTCAAACAACACCACCCACTATTGCTCCATTGTACGCTCTAAAAAATCAATTTCAACTTGATGATAGTCAAGTGGATAAATTTACAAATATTAAGATTTTATTAAAGGCATAAAATAACAAGCTAGTGGCTAAGAGAGACAACAATATACTTTATATAGGCCATACGAAGGTCCCTTTCAAGCCCAATACCATACTCAATCCTATAATAGACCCCCTTATCCATGAGATCAACAAGCTCAAGACCAAATTACTCAAGGTATATCTCATAATATCTATAATCTTATAGTTTTAAGTAGCTTAAGAACCTTGGTACCCACACAAAATAACTTTCCATAATAGGGTTGATAGAAATTAGGAGGCTAGTCCAATGAGATGTTAATGGCTATAAGTGGAGAAATATATTAGGATCCTAGTTGGTATCATGCTTCTTCATTCCAAGGCCATGACATAATGCCTCCTCCACCACAAATCCCTCTAATTAATCAAGATAACATGCCTATCATGGCATCATTAGAATATCAAGTTTAATAGCAAGGGAGCATGTGTAAGGCACTAGCTGACACTATGTGCATAAAATTTCAAGAAGGGGAGCATATGTTTTTTCATGCATCATTAAACATTTAGAAGACTACACAAAGGGTATATGAACCAATTACGGCCAATATAAAGGCCAAGAAGAGGATGTTGGATGAAAATTTTGGGAAACCTAAGGCTTATTTGACACTTCAAATATAGATGATAAAGCTCTTGTAACTCAATAAATACCTCAACATCATGGACATCAGTAGAAGTCTACTTTTTTTCCTCATGTAACTCAAGTGCCAAGTGATACTTCTACTTCCAAGGTGTAGTTCAAATGTACTAGTCTTCATTTCAATATTATGGATCATATGAAAAAGGCTAATGTCAATATGTCTATGTATGATGCTCTGTTTATTATGGGATAGAAAGAGATCCTTTATCAAGATCTCTCCAAGCTTTCTCATGTGAACAAGACAACTGATAAGGTGAACACTATTTTTACAAATAGTAGTTAGCCTACTCAAATTCAAGTTCCTAGTCAAGGTCAATTTCATAATGTTGTTCATCCACATAAGGTTGTCAAGCCCCCTCCTTTATATTTTCTAGTCTTCATAAAGGAATATTTAATGCTCAATTTCATGATAGATTTAGGTGCATCAACCTCATTTATGCCTAAATCCATAGTAGATAAACTTGACCTTAAGTATGTACCTAATGAAAAGGGTGTTCACCAGTTGGATGGTTCCCCCACTAAAATAGTAAGTATCTTAAAAGATCTTAAGATCACATTGGTAACATTCCCAAATTATGTCATCACTTAAGATGTAATGGTTATAAACCTACCCCATATTTTTACCTATGCCTATCTATGGAATTTACTTAAAAATTAGGGGTTATTTTTCTTTTAACTAGTCATACATGGTTTTTAGGACTAAATACAGGACTACAGTCATAATTAGGTCAAAACCTATCTCTAGGTTCCATATAGATCCCTATATGCTTAACCTTGCAAACATCAATTGTACCATATTTGATGAAGATGAAAATGCTAGTGAACAACAGCCTCATGACCATATTGAAGGCATTTCAAATTTGTACTTAGATGAATGGGAAACTGATAATCATGGATTTGATCCCTAAATAAATATTGAAGAAGAAAATTTATGGGTATATCATATGCATGAGGAGGGTGTTGGTATTCCTTGATTAACTAACTCCACTCAAGAGGATGATGGTCTATGGACTTTATTCTTTGATGGTTTAAGGTCAAATAATGGTAGTGGAGCTAGAGTCATGTTAGTTTCACCCTCAAATTAGAATTACGATTCATCTACAAGATTTTAATTTAGTTGCACTTTGAACATAGATAAATATGAAGCCCTTCTAAATGGTTGGAAAAAGGCAACAAGAACAGGTGTCAAACTTATTTAAGTTAAGGGTGATAGTGATCTCATTTTAAAACAAGTGAGAGGCATAAGTGTAGTCAAAAACCATCATTTGAATGCTTACAAGCATCATGTATGGGATCTCATAGAGGGCTTCTTGGCATTTAATATACAATCCATACCAAAAGAGGCAAATCAACATGTAGATACACTTGCAACCATTAGAGCTCAGTATGAGATTGGAAAAGGAGTCAAAGGTAGCCAAAGTCAAGATAAGGTCAAGGTCATAAATAGTCCATATGTACTTGACAATGAGGTGATTTGGTAGGTGTTTAACAATGATGATCAAATTATATGTTTTTTAAAGTAAGAGGAAGAATTATACCATAAGAATCAAAACAAATTCCAAGATCAATATGATGATCAGATAGTGTAGACAAGATATAAAAAGATACCTAAGGGGCTTGTGACATTATAAATCATCTTAAATGAAAGATTACCAAGTGAAAAGAGGCAAGTAATGTATCTCATTGAATGAGGAACACTATGAGAGTATAGAGATCTTGAAAGGGAAATTATTAAAGTTAGGAAAGATCAATACAATAGAAAAGAGATCTTAATTTTTTGCTTTATGTCAAGAATTATTTGATGTAAAAAAAATGGAAATAAAAATATATAAAGGTATTTAATCCCAAAATTTAATAACATACCATTGAACTAGAGAGAAATGCAAAATTAGTCAAGCAAAAACAAAGGCCTATCAATGCAAAAGTGGAGGAGTTGATGAGAAGTGATCTATTTAAGTTGATTGAATCAAGGATAATATTCCTCATTAAACATTCTTCATGGGTGGTAAACTTATATCAGTGAGGAAGAACAATGGGGAAAATTGTTTATGTGTTGATTTTAGGGATCTCAATAAGATGTCCCTAAAAGACCATTACCCACTACCCTTAATGGATCAAATTATTCAAAACTTGGCATATTATTAGAGGTTATCATTACTTGATGGATACTCTAGTTATAATAAAATTATGGTCAATGAAGAAGATAGGCATAATACAGCCTTCACCACAAAGTGGGGCACTTATGCATACATGAAAATGCCCTTTGTACTATCCCATGCTAGGGTAACTTTCTAGAGGGAAATGGATGTTTCCTTTGAAGGACTGATCAATTACATGGTGTTCATATACCTAGATGATGTAACTATTTTCTCAAAGGACCCATCTAATCATATTTCTCACTTGAGGTTAGTATTTTAAAGATACAGAGAGTTTAGCATATCATTAAATCCTAAGAAATGTATATTTGGTGTTCATAAGGGAAGGTTATTCAGTCATGTAGTGTCCAAGGATGGTATTTATATAGACCCTAAAAGATTTGATTCAATATTATACTTACCCTTTTCTAAACACAATAAGTGTTTGTAGAGTTTTTTGGGAAAGATTAATTTTATAAGAAGGTTTATCCCAAGCTTTGTAGAGCTAGTCAAGCCTCTTACTCACATGTTAAGAAAATGCAAGGAGTTTACAAGGATAAAATAAGGTGAAAGGAGTTTTGAGGAAATCTCTCATGCCCCTGCACTTTTTAATACTGATTTTAAAAAAATAATTATACTTTTATGCATTCTCTACGTTGGATGCAATCTCTACCATGTTGATGTAGTAGAATGAGCAAGGTTTGGAACAACCTATTGATTTATTTAGTTAGGACTTAGATGGGTATGAGGAGAGGTATATTTTTGTATAAAATAATTTTATTTTATTAGTGAGATGTTTTAATAAGTTTAGGCACATGGTCTCCAATAGTAAGATCATGCTCATGGTGGTACACCCAAGTATTAAAGAAATGATACTCAATGGAGACCTCAATGAAAAAAGAGTTGGATGTGTGAAAAAATGCATGGAGTATGACCTTGAAGTTAGAATTTTAAATATTTTATTGGGTATAGGGTTACGTGATCACATTATAGTAGAGGTAAAAAAAGGTAAATACCAAGTGTTGGCAGTCCATGATAACCAATAGGTAGATGTAGACAACACCTTTTAGTTGGACACATGATATAATAAGATTTATTGAGTCAAACCAATGTCCTATAGGGATAGATAGATCCAAGAGAAGGAACTTAAAGTTTCAAATTATAATTTATGTCCTGATATATGGAGTAATTTTCAAAAGAGATATAGGAGGCGTGCTTTTAAGGTGTATGGAATCATGCCAAATAGATAAGTTGCTTAAATAGTTCCATGATGGTCTAGCTGGTGGGCACTTTGATACCAAGACCATAACCTATAAGATCATTAGAGATGGGTATTTTTTTCTGATGATGTTTATATATGCACACTCTTAGGTAAGGAAATGACCAAAATGTGCAATGTTTTTTGGTAAGCAAAAACTAGTTGCCCTTCCCTTACATCCCAAACAAGTAAAATAACCCTTCATTCAATGGGGATTATATTTCATAAGGATGATACACCCCTTAAATTAAATAACATAAATGAATAATTATATCGAAATAATACTTTACAATATGGTTTGAAACAACTACCCTCAAAGAAGCTAATGAAGATTTTATTTTGAACTTTTATGATAGCCTTGTGACAAGATCTGGTGTGCATTCTACAATCATTTTTGACAATGCATTGGCCTTAAGTAGTAACAAGGTATGTGATTGGGATATTCTACATGTAATTTATCTCAAGACATATTCTAACTATTACCTACAAGGCAATGGACTAGTAGAGTCCATAAATAAGAACTTGTTGAGGATTATCAAGAGAACTATAGAGGATAGTTAGAGGGAGTGGCATACTAGATTGAGGAATTCCCTATGGGTAGACAAAGTGACACCTAATAAATATACTAGATAATCCCCATACCATATTTTCTATGGGAAAAAATCCAAACTTCTTATTTCTATTGAACTACCTATATTAGAGCTTGCACACCAACTTAAGATCTTAGAGGATGATGATATGCAGATAAGATTAAATGAATTAAGACATCTAGAGGAGATAAGGGATATTATTATACACATCATGTGATCCAATCAAAACCAATTTAATAGGTTATTCAACAAGGTATCCTCCTAAAATACATTTTGACAAGCTCATATAGTTTTAAAATGGGATGAGGACCATGAAAAATTAAGAAATCACTCCAATTTGATATCCTTTAGAGTGGGCCTTATGAAATCATAGGTTACAAAGAGAGCAATGCATTTGAGCTTGATAATTTGAATATAAAGATAATTCCCATCTATATCAATGGGAGGTATCTTAAATTATGCTACTAGTTTATCTCATGATCTTTTTACATAGGTAGATAGGTTTGTCTTTACCTATAAGTGTTCTTGCACATTTCTCTATTTGTTTTTGTTTTTTTCTCCAATTTATTTAGTTGTTTAGTGTGTGTTTTTATTTCTTTACTATTTTTTGTGTGTGTCTCATTATTTCAAAGTATTTCTAGGAGTAAGTAAAAATCCTTTTTTAATTAATATTTCATTTATTTAGTTATTGTGATGAAGTTTGATCAAATTCTAGGTTTCATGACTAGAAGACTGATCAAGCCAGTAGAGTCACCAAAAATGTTGGTCAATTTATAGAACTAGAAATTGGCCATCCCTATAGCTTAAGGGGTCATGGCCTATATTAAAAATTTAATTTTTATTCATGTTGAAGACATTCAAGATATTTTTATTAAATTTATTGTATATTCATATTTCAATCTTTTCTTAGCATCTTTCAATGAAGGATTACATAAAAAGGATATATTTCGTGTTATATCTTTACTCTACAAATTTGGTGCCTTCACACATTTTTTTCCTAAGATAAAAGATTTTAAAAATGATTTATTAAGGATGTTCTCAAGGATGTCAAAATTAAGTTCCAAAAATAGTCATTTGGATTCAAAAAATCCTTAATGAGCTCTTAGTGAACGTACTATTGTCAGGGGTCAACATCTCACTTTATAAGATCATAGATCAATTACAAATAGATAGAATCTCAAGTTAGTGGGAAAATAAATATCCAAAGGAGTGTGTTTGATATTTAAATCAAGATATATGGTGAGCTTGGAGGTCAACAATTCAAGTGTTCTAAGTGGCCAGATCTCAGGTGCCCATACAAAGATCTAATAGTGTATAGTGAAGTAATAAATCCAATGGGTCCAACTAAGATCAATGGTGAATGATCAATCATGCCAAAGTATATCAATGTTGAGAAAAGGTCAAAGAGTTAAAGGATCACAAGAATGAATGAGTTACTACCAAGTGTCATAACCATGGTGAGTTATGATATCAATAGTGTGTATTTGATCTTACATACTAAGATCAATGACATGTATTTAACTGAGTAGAAGAAATCAATGGTGCATAGGTTAAGGATATCAGATTGAAAATGAGGCCACCACGTGGCTCAAGATCAATAACAAAATGAATTTTATATTGAAGCCATAGAAAGCACACAATGCTGAGAAGTATCCTAATTTGTGAAGCCCATGTTAAGGATCAATGGCTAGTATTGAAAGTAAACTTTTGGTAGCAAATGAGATGATGACACATGTTCAAAATATATGGTATGGTAAATATTATAGTAAATAATGTGTTTTTTAATAGATCCTAATCAATTAAGATCATTTACAATAGAATCAATGTAGGGAGAAGTGGGAGAAGGGATGGTGTGACTATTACAACTATTTTTGAGTTGGCCCTAATCAATTAAGATTTTTTAAGCAGCATAAATGCAAGGAAATTTTAACTACTATTTTGAGTGGAATTAAGCTCATTAATGACCAATTTAGTGCCAAAATTTATCTCCCTATATTTTATTTCTTCTTAAAAATGTAGGTATTGAGCTCTTGATTTTAATCCCTCAACTATGTATAGCAAACCTCTACTAAAATCAGTTTGTAAACTCTTTTAAAGTAATATAAGACAATTTTAGATTCTAATTGAATGATAAGTGTACTTTATTAGAGTTTTATTTATAGATTGTATGTTTCTTATTCCTTACTTGTGTGTCCTTCATGTACCTTATTTCAAGACTTTTAGTTTCTTGTAGGTTGTGTGAAGTGTTAGCTAGTGAGGTTTCTCTTCAAGTGTCATAATTCTATAGTGTCTTACATAGACCTATCTCCTTCTATCCTTCAAGTTTTATGTCTATTTTTATCCTTCATACAATATACTCATGTTTGGAACCTTGTTATTGAATTTGAGTAATTCTTCTCTCCATTAGATTCATTAGTATTCATGAAAGTGTTTAAGCTAAGATTAAATCATTGAAAATTATGTGCATCACCATTTAGAGTAGGTTTTCATTCATGTATTTTCTTTTGATTTTCATCCAAATAGATTAAGTTTTAGGAAAAGAGATTCAAATTGTCATATATGAGGATCTAGCCTCATTAAAAAACCAAGAGGTCTAACCCAAAATTAGGTAACTTATAACCTAGGGTCATTCCCATGTTGGACTAGGTTTGAGAGTAGGACTTGAACACTTATAATTTCAGCTATGGTGCAACCTAAATCTTCAACAAGTATCATTAAGAGGATTTATACTATAGAGATAGAAAAATATGAAGACATAGGAAAAAGGAGGAAATCATACCAAGAGGATCAAGTATCTAGAGATTGTATAAGAGGAACCATAGTTAAATAAATGAATACATCACACTACCTAGTGGATACTACTTATCTAATTTCAATGAATATTTATAATGGAATAATCCCTTTCTATTGGTACACTATAGGAAAACTATAAACCTACAGGGGAAGAAGGATCCCTTTGCCTAAAATTAAAATCTAATCAAAATATGAATTGGGATGGAGTCATGGCCCTTCATTATGCATAGATGGGTAGAGGCCAAATATAAATAAATAATATGTGGATATATTATAATGATCCTATGAATGTAAACACCCTCAAGAAAACCAAGGAATAATTAGAGGTTAATGAATGTAATTTGGTACCAAAAAGAATTGGTAGTACTGCAAACCTAACTAATGCACAATGGAATATTCTATTAAGAAGCTAGAAAAACCTATAATAATAGATAGGGTGGTTAGGTAAAGTATAGGGATGATATAATTCCCCACTACCATTCTAGGTAGTTATTAGCTAGGCCCATTTGAGGTTTAGAGGAAGTCACAATTATGCAGGATAAGATTAAGTTGTTTAGGACTTGTCCAATGAACTTATCAAATCCACTTGGAAGCTAATGTGGCTCAAAATTATTGGTAATTATATGGATTATGTCTAAAAATCCAAACCTAAATATATTAACTCTTTGAGGCATAAAGAACTTGTAGGGTGATGAAGTATAGTCTGCAAGCTCCTAGAAATAAAATGGAATAAGATGAGGATATGGTACTTAGGTGATCTAGAAAAGATATTAAGAAGAGCCATAAAGTGATTGAAGTGAAAAAAATATGTCATAATACATCCTATTGGGGTTTTATTGGAGTGAAATCATAGACCATTTATTGATTCAAAACATAGAAGATAAGGTGGTGTTGCACACCTTAAAATTTCTCATCACTAGTAAATGATGGCTAAAGATACACACTAGTCTCATGGAACATCAACCTATATAAATAATAGGAAAGAGATATATAGAAATGAATACCCTAGGGTATGGTTAAAGTTATTTTAGGAAGGTGTAATGATATTCCATTGAATAATTAGAGAGCATCTTCAGAGGATTTATGTATAAAAATCTTGTATACTCATGTAGTCCCACATGAATAAATTTCTTATGATAAATATTTGAGGGTATCTAGATTTCACAAGGAAAGAAAGTATAATAGGAACTCATCATCTATGGATGGACAACCAATTTATTTTAGGGTGATGTTGACCCCTAAATATACTAAGTAATAAATAAATGCATTTTTATGAATTTAAAGTGAGTTTTGCCACTAGATGAGAGGTACATGTAATCCAAACCATACAACTTAAATGTGCACATTATAAAAATTATAGTAAATAAGGTGTCATATTTTATAAATATTCTAATGTATGATACATGGAAAAGTATTAGGACCAAAGGAAAAGCAACCACATGGACCTAGTAACTATATAATAAATTACAAGGGAAAGTGATAAGAAGATTGGTTGGTTATAGATCTTAACATAAATTCATGATGCCATGGTAGTGGATAGTGTGTTAATAGGACCTGGGCTATGTTGGGAATTAAAATATGATATTGAGTGCTAATTTTAAATGTTTGTATATTGTTTGTGGTAAAAATGAAATAAAATTAGACCGGTTGAAATAAAAGGGAAAATGATTTCTAGAAAAGAGAGACAGAGTGACTATATAAAGAATAAAAGAAGATGGGAGCTAGCAAAATGAGATTGGATAAAAAATTACTAAAAGATAATGAAACCATATTGAATAAGGTAGGATAGACACAATCAATCTTAGCATTAGAGAATCTAGATCCTCAGCCTAAGGGTCATACACTATAACTATTTAGACCCTATAAACTATAAGCTTAATGTAATTGATTAATAAATTATTTTATTTTGGATTATAATTTCAAAGGCTATTATCTAAATATTTATAGATAGATTAATTTAAACACTATTATTTATATTATATATCTAAATCATCCCTCCCCCTTGATACTCTTCCTTATAAGGTCATTTATGACCTTGGAGGTTTCTCCCTAAGTACTCTTAGATGCCCCATTTAGAATCAAACAAATCCCCATTGTACATAACTACCTACAACCTATCTTAGATTCTCTCTCTCTCTCTATGCTTTATGTAATTGTGTGTGGATAATAATATGATGGTGTGTGGATATTATAATGAAAATTCATTTAATGTAGCTATATCCCATAGGTGGTTAGACTACCAACATGATGGTCATTTGTGTGGATCATATTTTTGTATTCCTCAAATATTCACTATGCAAATCACAAACTAAGTTCTAATATGCATAAAATGATAAATAAGACTCAAATATAAAATAATTATATAAAAAAATGGAAGAAAAAAAGTGGGAATGTTCATTTATAAAAAAATATCTATTAGAGGGATATTTCAAATGAGATATGAGCAAATAGAGGCTAGGCACAAAAATTTTGTTCTGAAAATCATTAGTGGGATATGACATTTTCTCCAAGTGGGTATGACTAATATTTTTAAATATCAATCACCAAGAGATCCATTTTATAAAATATGAATCATTTATAAAAGAATATCTATTAGAGGGATATTTCAAATGAGATATGAGCAAATAGAGGCTAGGGACAAAAATTGTGTTATGAAAATCATTAGTAGGATATGACATTTTCTCCAAGTGGGTATGACTAATATTTTTAAATATCAATCACCAAGAGATAAATTTTAGAAAATATGAATCTTGAAACATTAAGTGAAGTATAAATATGAAGCTAAGCATAAATGTAAAGGTGTATACCTTCCCATGATGTGTTCTCCATTCCTCAAACCTTGGTAGAGCCATGAATCAATTATGAGTATAGGTACTTTACATGAAAATAAATATTGTACTAATGATATATATTAATCATTCCATCTAAATATTTAGGAATAATACACTTCAATATACCTTATCCTCTACTATGATGCCAAATATGGATTTCTAGATTCCATTAGGATATGGGTAATGCAAATGATATTATCACATATCTTAGTGTGATTTTAATTTTGATCTTTGTATTTTTATTTTTTTCATTATATTTTATTTTTTTTATGTATTTTTACTCCATATAGATTCTAAGCACCAATAATAGGTGCTTAAGATTACTATCACAAGAGATTTTACACAAGGACATTAAAGAGGAGAACCTATAAACACTAATATTAGATACTAATAGTCATACACTTTATTAGAATTATAATCTTACATTTTATTTAAGTGTATCTCAATTAAAATATAGTAAAGGAAGATATGAGTATAGTGATGAGTCCATAAAATTGTAAGATGATATAATGAGGATATGTTAGAGGCTAACCATGAGAAAGGAATATTTTCTTGATACAAGACTAGGAATAAATTGATTTGCAAGTACATATGAATTCACATCAAATGTCATAATAAGTGTATGAGAATGTAGGCAATATTTTTTATAAAAAATGGAGATGAGGGAATAATTATAATATCATTTATAAAAATAATTGAGTAAATCAGAATGAATAAATATATAATTATCACACATAATTTATTTGAAACTTATTATTTTTAAATTATGATATAAGGGGAAAGTAATAAAGATATATAAATTAGTTAGAACTCATATCTGATGAGATATAATAGAGACTATGTAATAGATTGTGAGACTATGTGAAGTCACTATCAATCAAGAACAAGGCTCTATTTTAATTTAGGACAAGGTTGTAAGCAATCATAAATTCATCATGTCTATAAATCAATCCTAGCTTAGAGAAGATAGATCATACCATACACTTCCGATTAGGGACACATTTATTAAGTGGGAACATGACCAAAATGGGGATCTACTAGACTTTATTAGCGGATATCTTACCATAATACACCATGATAAGGAGGGTTATAAAGCCTCCATTCTAACACAATCATGTAATAACCCTAAGGGGGTCCTAAGTTTTATATTTCACTAAACTAATAACAAGTAAAACAATTCTAATTTAGTTCTCACCAAAGCTTGTGGCACAATATGAGGGGTTAGTAAGTAATCAAAACATGTATAAGAGAATCTCAATTAGCTATGTATGAGTAAGACCTTAATGTATGGAACAAAGAGACTAATATTATTCAAATCCAATACTTATGCTACTTCTATTTACTAAAGAGAGGAGAAAAGTTAGAGAATACTTACTAAATGATGAACACATTGAGAATCAATCTCTCCCTTCACCAAAATGGATTTATAAGGGGTTTTGTGTTTCTTAAGGATCACTAAGAAAGGCCAAAGCATCCAATACTTATCCATAAGATTCTATTCTCCAAGTAGAAACCCTAAGCTAAGACTCCTCAAGTATAATGATGGAAGAGCACATTATAAAGAATCACAAGTGAATAATAACTCTTGATTACATATTGAAATAATGAAAAAATGATCTTGTATATATAGCTATATTTGACCCTAAATCCTTCCAAAAATACTCTCTAATAGGATTGACCTAGTCGACCTAGCATAATTTTAGACAATTATTCACTAGGATAGAATATAAATGGTTATGTTGATGGTTGGGTTTCTTATTTTATTTAGATGTGAACAACCTACTAGTTTATTGTAATTATAAAATCATTATAAAAATAATTTTTTATTCAAGTTGGGTTTGGAAAACTTAGCACTTTTTTATGAACTTTGTACATTTTAAAAAGGAAATTTAAATGTGAATTAACTTATGTTTTAATATAACATAAAACCCTTCTAATACTAAATTTAGTTAAACAAACTTGTCTTATTCATTTGAGTTGAGTTGCTTAGAACATAAAGTTATTTCTTGGAAATTGGTTAAAATACATATAGTTATTCTTTTTTTTGTTGAGTTAGTGTGTAACTTAGATGTTTTATCAAAATAATGAATTCATTATTTACTTAATATCATATATATTACATATAATATTTAAAGGTAAATTGTTGAGGGTTATCTAAATTTATGAATTAAAATATTAACATTGGAATAAGTTTGCATTTCAAAAAGTTAGGATACTTATGAATTATTATGATTTTGTTAATCTTATAAATTAATGCAAAAGATGGTTTTTAGAATGAAGGCTTTCCACATTTTGGTAGACACCTTGAAAACACATGTACTTGAATAATTTTTTAGTGTTTATAATAATGAATGGTAAATAAATATGGTTGTTGTCAAAATCATTTTATCAAGTCATATAAGCATGATTGATAACTAATTTAAATAATGGCATTCAATAATAATTATTTTACAAGTAGATGTGAATAAATTTTCTTATTATTTTTGTAATTATATATATATATATATATATATATATATATATATATATTGTTTTACTTAAGAATTTTTTTTATAAAAGATAAAAATAAAAGAGTTTATCTCACATCCATAAAAAATCACCTATATTTTTGAGAATTTATTATTGAGTATTGTCATTGATGTCAAAGGTGCATGTTGTGAAGGTTGATGTCAAAGGTGACTAAGGATAGTTGGTAGTGTGTGATATGACAATACACATAGAAGAGTGTTGTCATGATAGAAATATAAAGAGAAATTTTGAAGGAAACCAATGTCTTATGTTTGTGTGAAGGTATAGGTCATTTATGCTAAATGCATAGGAAGCCTAGTCATGACATGAAGAGATATGTGCATGTTGAAATGAATTAATAAATGAATGTGAAGGTTTTTTGAGATCATCTGTGAATGTGAGAAAGGTATATAATCTTTCATGATAGTTTTAGGGTGAGCATATAGGGGTAAGACCTTCAGTCTAAGTCTACACGTAGACCACTTTTAGACCCTACCTAGCCTAATGGAGTATGAAGATAATATTTCAAGGAAAGTATGAATATGTGAACATGGAAAGTTTCTTTAGGTATGATTACCAGGTTTGAGTTAAATATTTGAAGGAAAAGTGCATGAATCATTATTTTAGGCCTTCTTGAGCTCATAAAATGAGGTCTCAAACCTGAGAAGCACTTTCAAACATTTGTTGGTATGTGTAAAATATTCATGGGAATATGATATATTAAGGAGAGAAGGGGAAGGGTCCTAGATAATATATCCAAGCATTAGTTTTAGATTCAAGTGGAAGTCCTTTATGAATAATCATTAACATCAAAACCTGTGTTAAACCTCTCTAAAACCCTAATAAGGACCTAATATGAAAGATTTTGTTTATAACATCTTAGGATGGATTTAAATGACTAGATAATATATTATATCATGTAGTCATCTCTCCTAAGTCCCTCTAGGTGGTGGTGGTTAGTAAGATGAGAGAGAAAATATATAGATATGGACTTATTTATCATTAAATTATTGTACCTCTCAAAAGTTATATTAGTCAAGAAGAGAAAATGGATGTGAGATTAATATAGAGTCTAATTTTACATTCCATGATAATTTTTGGATAGTTTCTAGCCTTAAATTATTCTAACTTGGTCATCCAAGTAAGCTAGTTGTAGACATACCTAATAGTGTGAATAGTGTAAAACCCATGTAGAGATGAAAAGGTAGATTTGAAGGTATTTGCATGATAGATTAATACTAAAAAATACATGAAGATGTTATTTATTATTTTTAATTCATGATCAATATTTTTTAATATTTGAATTTTGGTGTATGTGGTGGAAACATTGCTCACAAAATGGCTTGTTTAGTTTAGATGGGATTGTGAAACATAGGGTCAAGAAATTGGTTTGCAAGATGAAATATTTGGCATTACAAAATATGAATTTTATATCTAAGTATAGTTTTTATATATCATAAAAACATTTTTATCCATCAAGTTTCATGAAAATGTATACATAGGCATTATTTATCTAATTCATCATGACTTATTGTAAGTGAGTTCCAATGATGTTCTTGAGCCTTTACCTATTGAGAGAAGGTGTTATAAGAATTTGGTGATGACCATAAGGTCATGTAAAAATTTTATACATTTTATATTTGTCATAATTTAATATCTTAAGGAATTTAAGCTTCATTATTACAATATAGACTTTTGTGGTACACAGGCCTAATAATATAGTTTGTCCTAAAGGAGATTTCATGGTATGAATGAAGGATAAAAGTCTAATCAAGCATGGATTAGGTTGATTGAGTTTGTTGGAAAAGTTTTTTAATGGATTTTTATTATTATATAAATCCATCTAGGCCCAAAAATATCAATTTTGACATTAAGAGGATAGACATAATGTAATTAGGTCTCCATAAGACCTAAAGGAGGAATAAGGTGTAGTTGAGTTATGGCAAACCAAAAGGCATTAAAACTATTATTGAATGATGTTAATAATATGTAATAAGACATATTATGTATCTAAATAAGAGGAAAAATATGTGTGTATGACCAAGTGGTGTGTGATCATGAGTCTTAGTATATAGAAAGGCAGTTTAGGCCTAATTGTGAGAATGAAATATAAGAAAATAAAATATTGAATGGTTGAGTATAATGAGATCTTAAAATGAGAACATAGTATAATATTATAGGTTTTATGATAAAAATTCATGATCTGGGTGAGTTGGTGTAGAGTTACATAGGGAGTTAGTTCTTCCTTGTAAGTAGGTGCTTGTCAAACCTTAGTCAAGTGGTTACTTGACTTTATTGGGGTTGATGCTCAACAAAATTTGGTATTTTGTTTTTATAGGAATTGTTGTACACAAAATTCCAATTTTATTTTAAAAATAATGGGGGATCACTTTTATTTTTATTTGGCTTGTGTTTTTTAGTTTTCCTCTTCATTTTATGGAATTTTTATTAGATTTCTGTAAATCTCAGTAATCAAACATACAAACAATGATATTTTACATTTTAGACTAACTTATTAATCCCTTTCAGGAGTTTTGTACTTATGAAAGTTTTGGGACTTGGTTTTGTTTATAATTCTTTTGTTTGGAATTTTGGTATTTATAAATTTTGTTTGATAATTAAGTTTGGGGAATTTCTTCATTGGATATTTATGTTCAGTGATTGTGTTTGAGATTTGTTCATCATAAAAATTGTTTGAGACTTGTTCATTAGATAACTTGTTCAAGATAGTCTTCATTATATTTTTTGTTTAGATATTATGTTTGAGACTTGTTCATCAAAACTTTTGTTCAAGACTTTTATTCAAGGTTTCCCTTATTCATATCCAATTTTATTTAGAAAGTCTTCTTCAAGATTTTAGTCATTGAAGCTTGTGTTTGGATGAACTATTCAAACATTTTTGTTGAATGTTGTTCCAAAGGATTTTGTATTAAAACATTTTTTTATGGTTTGAGTTCATAACCCTCAATTCATGAGAATTATTGGCTCGGTCCCAACATGAAACTTGACTCCTAACTATCAAAAGTATATTAGACTTAACTAGTAAAGTGGAACTAATTCATGACACTTTCAAAGAATGTAAATATACTACTTCCCCATCATTTAAACTAACAAGGTTTGAATTATGTAGGTAAAGCAATAATATGAGCATTGTGCATTAAAAGTGCCTCAACTAGAATTGAATGCAAAAATCTATATCAATGACTTATGACTATTAACATGTTCATTGGTAAAAATTAAATTATGAACTCAATTGATACTCTATGAAAAAATCCATAGCCACATATGCATCCATTATAAAAGAAGTAACCAACAAAAAAAAGTTTTCAAAGTCTAGGAAATTAAATTTGAGGAAACTAGTTAAATTGTAATGGATTCATCATCTCGAGTATTTAGATGAGTATTACCACCATCCCAAATTTCCATTAAGGTTTATAAAAATCATATAGACACTATGTTTCATGCTACAATTCTCAATGATAGGTATGCCAACTATTTAGAATTATGGGATGTCATTGATGCTATTAAAGTATTTTCTCATGAAGGAGATCTGTCACCAATGTAGTGCTAATTGGTGAGAGACCTAATCTCTCTCTCAAGGGACAAGGATTACACTTCATATCATCCAAGCCCAAATTTATTCCATATATCAACCTATTTTGAGACTTGTTTTTTATTGACAAGGTGACAAATGATGTCTTCTTGCATTATGTGGATCATAATATAGTCATGTCATGTATCTTAGGTGATGATTTCCAAAGATATCTATCTTTTATAATTATAGATGCCATATTCAATATGCATAAGGTAGTAAAGTGGAACAAGAATAATTCAATTGAGAAAAAATTGAGCTCATGGATTCTTCCTAGGGATTTTATGGTCCTAAAGGGAAAATCTGCTATACCTATCAACAAATTTAGAAAGGTGTTTTGCATCAAGATGGCCTTGTTAAATAGGCTATATGTCATGATAAGTATATATTTTCTCCAACTAGATTGAGTGCCACTTCTAGACATTTTGATGACCTCTAACACGACTTTTTCCATGGGAGGTATTATCATTTTTAAGATAAGGGATAAAGTTATACATAAATACAAATGGTTTAATTTAGCAGACCATTTTTATATGTTGTTGTACCTCATCATCATAATGGGAATAGCATATAGGGTCTTTGGGGATATTTGGAGCCCAAATATAAACAAAATAAATAATTTAATCTATGATAAATATCAATGCATATACCAAGTATATCATCCAAATTGTATGGGATGTATATCCTTAGGTATGGCAATCTATCCATGAAGTCCCACTACCTAGGATATCCAAGATTATAGTAGATATATTAACACCTTAGGATGACTATTGGTTATACCCACACTATACATTAATTATTGTCATTGGTAACAAAGTTAACTTCCTACACCTCTATAAGTACATGCCTGATAAGCTCATAAAGCTAGATACTGCATTCCATCTTTGGTGGAGTGTAGAGGATCTAATAAAGCAAAAAAACACATTTTATTGGTCCCATATGATAATAAGCTGAATGTGCTATATAATGATAAAAAATTACAAGGATACAAGTAATAAAAGGAAATATTATCAATTGGTCACCTTGCCTCATAGAGATTGGGACCCTCAAGGTTGGATTCAAAATCATATTTAGGGATTTGGTATTCCATACTAGCATGTTTCTTATGACCATGATTTTTTATTCTTAAATGCAAAAGATGATTCCCAAGTCATGGAAAGGGAATAAATTGAATGGATAAGGGAAGAACATTTGAAGGTTATTCATGGAGAACCTTTAATTTCAATTTAAAAGATGCATACAAGGCTTCAACGCCTTGGAGGATGGATTGCTTCTGACTTATGGGTCAATAGACACCCAAAATAAATATAGTAACAAGGGAAACCTTCTCAAAAATCTCCCCAAGTATTGAAGGCTATTAAGATAGAGCTTAGTGTGAGTTAAAATAAGCATAAAGGAGATTAAGAGGATCTAATTTATTTTGACTCTTTTGATTCACAAAGCCAATATCACCCAATAACATTTCTTGTGAAAGAGATTTCTACCACATCAATTTAGCTAGCCTACTCCCCATCAAAAAGGGATATAATATGATATAAGAAGAAACTAAGGGATACTCCCCTCTTAGGAAACTCAATTGATAATGAACCACAAATAGACACATATTTAGTTCAACAACCAACACTAAAAGAAGAAGAAATGGATGAAGAGGAAGAATCAGAAAGAGCAAACTCAATGAGCCTTACAAATGATAAAGTTAAAAGACTAATTATAGATGATAAATCAGGTAAGAGGGCTCAACCCTTAGTCCCTTCTTCCCAAATTTCATTTCATTCAGTTCCACTTCAATAAGTTTATTTGATTTAGTTCCCCTCAGTGATGCCTTATAAACACCTATGATAACACTAATGATAGAGGATGTTACATTTACCCCTATTATTTATGTTTCCCCAATAATGCCAACCATGTCTACTACTACCACCATTTTGGAAATTCCCATTGGGACTACTACAGTCCATCCTAAGACTAAAATGAGGGATTATAAAATGTTTGAAGGAGAATTAGCAAGATCCCAACTCCATGTCTCTTCCACTCAAATAAAATTGGCAATACCTTCCACCAATTCCTCCTAAGATACTACTATAATATCCTTAGGAAAGGCCAAAAGGGTAAAATAGGTATACATATTCCACCCATTACATAAATATGGATGTGTGGATTGGTATAAAATCATATTCCCTTCCCTTCCTAGCTCAATACTAAAAGGATATTTAGAGATAGAATAAAAAGATCAATCAGTTGAGACTCCAACTAAGGACACATAGCCAATAAATCCAAGTAGTTAGTGATCCATCCATGGGTAGTTGATATTAAATCAAAGGCTTCTCGTAAACAAAATTTCAAAATAATAGATTTTCCATCTATAAGTTCCATGTTTGATAAACCCAAAGGAAGCATTCAAAGGGTTACAAAGAGGAAAATTGAGGATGAAGTAGGGAGAGAAATAATTTTTTAATAAAGGCAAGAAGTGTTTACATGGGCCAAAGGGAAGAACAAGAAGATAGGGTAGTCCCCATATATATAGGGCTTTAAGTCCCTTGATAAAACTCATAAATATGTTATGATAACATTACATGAGGGGATTGAAATGTCCAGGTAAGAGCTTGAGAAAGAGCTAGAGAAAATCAAAGAGTAGTAACAAATAGTCCATATTCCTTAGGGAATTGAGACCAAAGTTCAGTAGGCTACATCAAAGATGTATCATGCTCTATAAGTAATTAATGAAATGAGGGAAGAATAGGCTCCCTATAATAAGATGATAATAAAGTGAAGTTATTGATTCTTTATACTACTAATAAGGTGTATAACATAATAATTTAATGACACTATTGGAGGCTTCAAATTCCCTCAATTTGGTGGTAATTAGAACCCAAGAGACCATAGAGTGGATTAAAATAGCTGAGGTAGTAATGCCCAAAAATCAAGAACATAAATCTCTCATTTTGCAAATCCTAGAAGAATTAAAATTATTTAAAGCAAGAGACAGTATAAGAATGTTTATTATTAGGATCAATTTTGATTAACACCTTCAATTGGCATCCAATAATTTCAAGCAGAGCCTTCAGTGATTAGCACTTGAAGAAATTAAGGGTAAGCTAAGTTTTGATATAAATAAGGTAACTTAAGTAGAAATTTTCAAGATCAACTTGTAGAACATAAAGGCAGAGCATGCCAAGCTCCTTGAGCAAGTAAATAGGGTACATATACCCTCATTAATTAACATGGAAATTATTAGAAATCAGCATGTTGCAAGACATAAATGTTATCTTGATTTGGGAGCAAGGAAGAAGAATAATGTTTTAACTTCTATTGCATCACAAGTATCTACTACAATGACTCTAATAATTAGTTCATCCATGCAAACATCCATCAAGCCTTAGTTCAAAGGATAATTTTATGTGCATTAATATAAGGGCATTAATTTTTTTTACTCATAGTCTAATTTTTTTAGAAATTAAATATGAAATTTGTCCAAATTATTTGTAAGCATGCAAACATTACATCACATTGTAAATGCTAACATTATTTTTGACAATTTTAAGTCAACTATGGATATGTGTACATTCAATTTTAATACTAAAATTAGAACTAAGGTTATAATTATGCCATGTAATCATAAGTTTGCATGCACTTGGAGGATGAGGCAACCCCTCCCCTAGTATATATATACATCTTGAACCCTCATTTTCAAAGGCCAAAAAATGAATATAGGAGCAAATCAAATTTTCATTATAAAAATCGTATTGGTGCCTTTTCTTTTCATATTTTATGTAATTAAATTTTATATTTTTGGTTGTTTGATTTAGTAATTCTAAGTATGAAATAGATACAAAGAATTCATCTTTTTTATAATTAATATGTTGATTTTATATGTGCAATGGTTATTGAAGAGCTAGTAAATATTATTGATTATATACAAGTAGGTTGACTATCTCATCTCTCTAAGTGTGTAGAGTTATTTTCTATGATATAGTCTTATGTATTTTTGTAGTAGCTACCCTCAATACCTCCCAAATATGAGTCATAATCCTCAAATTACATGTGTGAAAAAGCTTCCCCAAAAGGAGCAACCTTTGATAGAGATCCTCAGGTTTCCTATATCAAACTATCCTAGACTGGTCAACTATATTTGTATGTGTGTTTACAGTAGCTACTAATAACAAACATAGGCTCTAAAAAAAATTTAACATAAAGAATCCAACCCAAAAGGTAATTATTAAAGTTAGAGAGATTTTTTTTCCTTCTTTACACTTTCCCTCTTTTAGAGTTTATTTCTAAGATCTGCCCACTTTAGATTAATATCTACCCATCTGCCAACTCACCTAGTTTTAAATTTATTTTAGATACCATTCATCTATACGTAGTTTTGGTTAATAACCTAAATTCCCTACCTACTATTCCATCACCTATTTGTTCAAATGCATAGCTATAACTCATGCCCTAGAGTGGAATTTACCTCCATTGTGATCATAAAATGTTAGAGGCTACATTGTTATGAATTGGTGTGCATAAAAATTGCATCAACATTCATTCTAGTGATAGAATTATTAGTGTAGGTTTTTATTTTTCCCTATTTTTTAATTAGGGAAATTGTATTTCTTGTGCATACATGGAGTTTTCCTACATTTGTGGGATAGGCTAACTTATATGGAGGTGTGTGTCATTGATGTGTCATAGGTGTCATAAGTAACTCCCTTGATGGGAGTTACTTCTCTATTCTTAGCACCTTGTCACCACCTTTCATGGATAAGTTAGAGTCTATGCTTGGGGTGCCTTGTCCACCTTTTATGGAGGAGTTACTTACGTGCTCTCCTATATGTATTCCTCACTTTGGCCATCTCATGTTAATCAAATTTTGGTTTTCTCCATTTTGTCTTCTGTAATTTATCTTCTTGTGTTATTTTCAAATTGCTTTAGCATCTATGTGGTGTGCACTTGCTTCAACTCGTGTGATCACATCTCCATTATACTAGCATTATCTAGATTTTAACAACAACTCCAATATGGTATCAAAGTGAGAATGGTAATTGTGTGTTTGGTTATGCTTTTAGTTCATTTTGAAATCAAGAGGAGTGGAGTTCTCTTTGTTTTTTTTATTTTCTAAATCTGATCTAAAATAAAATATATATATCATTTCTGGTATCATTTTCTTGGCAATCCTTGGCCTTTGGGTGTCTTGGTTGTCTTCACTTCAGGGGCTGGTTTAGTATTTAGCTTGGGTGCCATTATTGTGTGGAGTAGTAGAGGGAGGAGAAACATTCAGTCCACACCAAGCTTCTACAAATTTGTGCCTAGATTTTGCAAGTTTGCACCACACTCCTTCTAGCAAGGCACCTTAAATTCTAGCAGTAGAAGTCCTTCCTTCCAACCACACCATCAGACCATATGGTGCATAATTATGTAGGTTCATTTTGTTGCAAGCACTTCTGGTTTGTGCCAATTTTAGCAAAGCCTTTAGTTCTATAGCCACGCCATCAGCTGTATGGCATCCAAAATAGGTTTGTCTTTTTTTGAATATGGCACATTTTTCTTATCTTCTTCTACCTAGACTTGTTGTGCATTGAAGTCATCAAATTTCATCATCTTTTCTTGCCTAGCAAGGTTCCAAGTAGGCTGTACAATGTCCACCATAGGTCTGCAATTATTCTTTTGTCTTTTTTGCTAGTTAATTTCTAGACTGTGCTTTTTTGGTGCCCCTTCCTTACATGGCATCCCATATGTCACCACTTAGACACTTGGCAATCCTTCATTATTTTCAGTTAAAAATTGACTTGTAAAACAAAAATCAGTCAATTTGATTGAATATTTAATTTTTTAGACAATTTTGTAATTTGGGGGTTTTAGATTTAAACTTGTATCTTCGACCTACGAAGATGAAGGGTGAGGCCCAGGTTGGCAGGAGGCCAATTCCCCCTCACACAAACCTCCTTTAGATTCCTCATATAGTGTTGAATCTAATGAGTGGTTGGAAGGCCACTTTATCTTTCATAAAAGGCATTTTTTTAATGTTTAGTGATTTTTTTTGGAAAAACACTAGTTTACAAGAAAATTGAACCTTTAATATCTTGCAAATGGTAGCTCAAATTTGGGTTCCATTTTTTGTAAAAGTGTTTTTAATTTAATTCTCCACATCGTAGGATTTTTATTTGTTAAAAATGCACTATTTGATAAAGTGCCTAAAATTTGGGTCTCTTGGGATGCATTTTCGACTGAGTCCGACGTCCTGTTTGCTTAAGTCTTGCACTGATTGCTCTAAGACGCATTCTCGGCTGAGCCCAACATCTTTTGAGCATGCACTTGCATATTTTGGGGGGTCTCAATATTTTGGGGGGGTTTGATTGCTTTTCACAACTTGTAAATCTTTGCTTTCATTCTCCTTTCTAAATAAATTCACAACTTGCAATCAACACAACTTCACCTAAAATTAGCTAAAAATGTATTCTTTTCAAATTCAACCCCTAACACCCTTCAACTATCATGAATAGAAGGTTAAAATGTGAATCATTCTTAGAAGCAAAGGGTTGTATAGGATCACGATGGGTACTAAAGTAGATACCAACACTGATGTTGAAAAGGTCAAGTGGTACAATCATAGTGATGAAACCTATGGATTACTGAGCTTGTCTATGTCTCTAAAACATCTCTTCCATCTAGAATCCTCCCAGACTCCCAATGACATATGGGACACCTTAGAAAACTTATTTGGGAAGCTTGATGAGATGAGAGGTCATGAGCTCAAAAATGAACTCATAAGTCTAAGTCCTAGCAACATTGACACCCTACAAGACTTCTTCACTAAGTTTAAGGCCCTTAAATTGTAATTGAAAAAATGTGGGATAAAAAAGAGAGATGATCAAATCATCCTTTATATTCTTGAAAATTTAGGTCCAAGTTATTTAATCTTTGTCTCCACTTTGCATGCCATAAAAAGTGCCCTTGGCACTACATGGAAAATGCCTTCTTTGGATTCTTTCATTGCTGACTTGACTAGGGAGCAAGATAAGCTAATTCAAATGGGCATAATGAAGTCTACTCAAACCCAAGCTTTGATAGCTATAAATGGTAAGGATAAGACTTCAACAAAGGAGAAGAAGAAAAAGAACAAAGACTAGGAAAAGAAGAAAGAAAACAACAATCCTGCCAAAAACAACACTGAGACTTCCTCTTCTAATGCTAAACCTAAGAAGGAGAAGGTTAAGTGTGCCTATTGTAAAAAGATAGGGCATGATGAACACAAATGCATGAAGAAACAAATAGATCACCTAACTCATCTTCTAGAGAAGAACAACATAGGTGTTCCTGAGTCCATCAAGTAGAATTCATCTACCCAAGATTCTACCAAGGAAAAAGGCAAGGGTAAGGAGAAAGAAAAGGGCAAGGCCCTTGTAGCTACTATAGCTTCTACATCATCATGGGTCATTGATTCAGGTGCTTCTCACCACATGGGCTCTTCACTAGTTGAGTTTTCATCTTTAGAGCCTTGTAGCATGACTTCAATTAGTTTGGGTGATGACACATCAGCTTTTGTTATAGGGAGAGGATCAGTTGAAATGGAAGGAGGAACATTCAATAATGTTTTAAGTGTTCCTTCTCTTTCAAAAAATCTCCTATTAGTGTACCAAATCACTCACATTGGTCAGGGCATGTGAGTTGAGTTTTCACCAGATTTAGTGGCTATCAAGGAGTTGCATAGTGACACTACAGTGGCAGTGGGTAGGGCAGATCACCAAGAAAGGCTATACACCTCACATTTTGCATCAGATTCTTCTCCAATAGCATTGTTGACTCATTTAGATGTAGTTATCAAATTATGGCATGAGTGGTTTAGCCACCTTAACTACCACTACCTTGAGCAACTTTGCAAAAATGACATGGTCATTGGCTTACCTCATGTCCAATTCTCAAAAGGACTTTGTGAGGGGTGTTCCCTTGGGAAGCATCCCAAAGTAAAATTTGACAAAGGTAAAGCTTGGAGGGCTTCACAACCTTTGGAGTTAGTCCATAGTGATGTATCAAGACCCTTTCTCAAACCATCTTTCACAAGGGCCAAGTACATCCTCACTTTCATTAATGATTTCTCTAGGTATACTTGGATATATTTTCTCAAAGAAAAGTCTGAAGTGTTTGAAAATTTTCTAGACTTAAAGGCTCTTGTTGAGAAATAGAGTGAGAAATCCATCAATGTTCTTCGAACTGATAATGGAGGGGAGTATGTCAGCATCAGGTTTGAGTAGTTTTTCACCATAGAGGGGATTGATTTGTAGTGCATAGTCACTTACAGTCCTTCAAAAAATGGGGTTGCAAAACTCAAGAATAGGTTCTTAAAAGAGATGGGTAGTTGTATGATTCACTCCAAATCCTTAGCACCATAGTACTAGGCTGAAGCCATCAATTGTGCTTGCTACATTCAAAACAGGGTTCCTCATAAAGCTTTGAAAGGGCTAACACCCTTTAAATCTTGGCATAAAAGGAACCCTGATCTTGAGCACCTTAAGGTTTTTAGATTCCCAGCCATGGCTCGCATTATGAAGAAGAAATGCAAAGATATGGAACAATAGTCTAAGCCTTGCATCTTTGTAGGATATCTGGATGGTATTAAGGGATATCATCTTCTAGATCCAGTCAGTCATGAGTTGTTCATTGAGAGAAGTGTCCATTTTTAGGAGAGTCCTAGAGACTCAACACTTGACACTTCTTCTCCCTCATTGGATGTACTTTTTCATGATGATTCATCATCAGATTCAGATCAACCATAGTAGGTTTTTGAGCTAGAGACATATTCTTTTTCTTTGAGTTTAGATAGTGAGGACAGTGATGCAGAGTCATCCACCTTTAGTTAGTCAGAGGATGAGGAGTTAGCACCTAACTCACCCACTTCTGAGCTACTTTGGGCCAAATTTACACTTGAGAGTGCTGACACTTGGGCAAGAGATCCCAAAAATGAGAGACGTACTACGGGGATTTTTATAGAGATCCACATGCCTTCTTTACTGCAGTTTCAGATCCACATACTTTTTGAGAGGCATCAGGGGTACTTGAGTGGGATAGTGCTATAGAGGAAGAATATTCTTCCTTAATCAAAAATCACACTTGGGACTTGACTTCACTTCCTAAGGGAAGAAATATGGTTTGATGTAGGTAGATATATCAGACCAAGTTTGTAGTAGATGGGTCAGTTGATAAGTACAAGGCGTGATTGGTCACCAAGGGTTTCTCACAGGTGGCAGGCATTGACTACTCAGAGACCTTTACACCCATTGTAAAGATGACTTCTATCTAACTCACCTTAGCTATTTCCACAACACATGGTTGGGATGTGCATCAGATGGATGTGAAGAGTGCCTTTCTTCATAGAGACCTAGAGGAGAAGATCTACATGGAGCAGCCACCAGGATTTGTTTAAGATTCTTCCTTAGTATGCAGACTTAAGAAATCTATCTATGGACTCAAATAGGCCCCTCAAGCTTGGTATGCCAAGATGGATTCCTTCCTTCTCACAATGGGTTTCACTAGGTGCCATTCTAATCCCAATGTCTACTTCTTGTGGTAGATGATTCGCTCTTGATTTTGGTTCTATATGTTGATGACCTTTTGATCACTGAGAGTTCTTCATCAGCTATTGTAATGGTGAAGTCATCTCTCCAAGATAGATTTGATATGATAGACTTGGGTTTGTTACACTTATTCCTTGGCATCAAGATCTCATAGTCAGATTTAGGGATTTCTCTTACCCAGCCTAAGTATGCTCTTGACTTATTGGCTCAGTTTCACATGGCTGATTACAAGCCATCTCTGACTCCCTTTCTATCAGGAGTCAAGATTGAGGCTGATTGTTCTTCACCATTGGTTAATGCCACTCAGTATCGAAAACTTGTTGGTAGTCTCATCTACTTGACTCACACCAAGCCTAAAATATCATATATAGTGGGACTTGTCTCTAGATTCATGCAGGAACCTCATGAGTTGCATTGGAAAGCAGTTAAAAGGATCTTGCATTACATATAGTGTTCATATAGATACGAGATTCATTACAAATTTGGCATAGAGGTTGACTTGGTTGGATATATAGATTCAGACTAGGCTAGTGATTCATAGACTTGCAAGTCCACTTTTGGTTACAATTTCTCTCTAGGTTCTAGTCCTATCAATTGGTCTAGCAAGAAGCAAAATGCTATTGCTATATCATTCACAGAGGAAGAGTATAAGTGAGCTATTAATGTAGATACTAAGGCTATTTGGATTCAAGAGATACTTTCTAAGTTTGGCATTCTTATCAGGTAGTCCACCATCATTCACTGAGAGTAAGTTCATTCATCTACAAGCTCTTCTTAGGGTGCGGTCCACATCTGCAGCAGCATCATCTTCAGGGGGGCCTTCTAGCATCTTCTTTTCTTTTATGTCTCTCTTTTGGGGGGGAGTTTTTTTCCTATGGGTTTTCTCCTTTTCTCTATCTTATGTGAGATTGAATTTGTACATGGGTACCTCATCAGGTCTAGTTGTTGGGACCCATCTTATATTTCCACACTGCCCACCTAAGCTGCACTTATGGGGGGGTATTAGTGTAGGTTTTTATTTTTCCCTATTTTTTAATTAGGGAAATTGTATTTCTTGTGCATACATGGAGTTTTCCTACATTTGTGGGATAGGATAGCTTATGTGGAGGTGTGTGTCATAGATGTGTAATAGGTGTCATAAGAATGTCATAAATAACTCCCTTGATGGGAGTTACTTCTCTATTCTTAGCACCTTGTCACCACATTTCATGGAGGAGTTATAGTCTATTCTTGGGGTGCCTTGTCCACCTTTTGTGTAGGAGTTACTTACATACTCTCCTATATCTATTCCTCACTTTGGCCATCTCATGTTAATCAGATTTTGGTTTTCTCCATTTTGCCTTGTGCAATTTATCTTCTTGTGCTATTTTCAAATTGCTTTAGCATCTATGTGGTGTGCACTTGCTTCAACTCGTGTGATCACATCTTCATTGCACTCACATTATCCAAATTCTGGAACAACTCCAATAAGAATAAGGGCCTAGAACTTTTGATAAAATAGTTTAATTTATACATTAAGTTACACTAGAGTCACCCAATAGAAGGATTAGATCTAGAGCTCAAGCTAGTCTTCTAGTCTCACCTTTGTTAAATCATAGAAGGCCTAGATTTGTACTAATTTTCCCTATGAATAATAGAGCTAGAACACCTTTGCAAATATGGAACATTCCCCCTATTAATCATCTTATAGTTCAATGACCTTGGTTGGTTCGATCTACTATTTCCATCCTAGGGGATGTGCATGACCTACTGAGAAATCTTGAAAAATATCTACCATACTTCTCTCCTTTAAAAAGCAAGATGGTAGAAAAACACATCAAGTATTTTGAAGATGTATTGAGATTGATGAATGTTATTAATAAAGATGTTACATGCATAATTTTTCCTTTCACACTAATGCATGTTGCCTATGATTGGTACCTTAATCTACACGAGAATTCCATTACTTCCTAGAATTATTTTTAAACTGGTTTTCTTGCATAATTTAGGTAGGTCACCATCCCTATTTTGATATACCAACACTTTACTAACATGAAGAGGGATCCCAAGAAACAAAACTAGGACTTCAATGAAATATTTTAGAATATGTATACCTAGTTAATCTTGACGTATAAGTTAGAAGTGTTGGCATTAGAAATGTACAAAAATGCTCTAAATCTAATTATTGTAGTTTTTTTAAGAAGGGATATTGTTGTCAAAATTTTTGTATTGGCCTATGAAGAAGTCATCAACATTGATAGACAGCTTAATCCATATGTGCCTAGCATAGCTAGTATTAATGCTAGTATCCCAACTTTGAATCCAGTTCCACGTGTGAAAGAGAACATCCCTGTATTTAATTAGAATTAGCTATACACACCATGACCTATAACATAGACATCAAATCTAAATTATAGTTTATTAAAAAACATGTACTTGGGAATGGTTACTAGCATAACCAACATCTAGTTATAGCCTCTACTGTAGTTTCTCAAGGTATAGATTCTAGTAACGTAGAGCTAGATGCCATACAAAAAATGATCTAAAACTTAACCAATGATTTTATATGCATGCAAACAAAGATAGGAAACACTAATGGCTAGAATAATAATCATAATTTTGGGTTCCAAAGGTATAATAAACCTTTTAATAGGCTTGGAAATAATATAGAACATCCCAACAAGACTTTGAAAACCAATATAATGGAGACAACCTTGCCCAATAGGTGCGAAATTCATAGCATGTCTCAGTATGGTTAACTTGATTGTGTTGAGTATTGTACAACTTTTGAGATCTTTTAAAGAGAGGTAGTGAGGAAATATTTGATGCATAACCCACCTTAATTCCACCTTGACTTTCACTCTTTGAGTACTTCTATGTTTTTTAGACCCATGAATTTCATTTTTTGAGCAAAGATGATAATGTATTAAAGGATAACATTGATGAGATCTATGCCTTCCAAAAATATCGAAAAGGTGGTTACAACCTGAGGAATAGGAATCCCCTCACAAGGTCTACTCCTCTAAATAGCACATCCATTTTACCAAATCTAAAATTTGTTAATAATCTACCTCTCTTGAAAGGGAATGATCAACCTCAAAATAAGGAAGAATAGAGTAGAGGGGGGTACAACATTGTCAAGGACATGAAGAAAATAAATACAAACATCAACCTTTATGAATTGGTGAAGATTATTGAACATAAAGAACTCTTATGGAAGTCTATCATAAGGAAGGCCCCTATAGAAAAGACAAAATTTCCTATAGATAAAATAAGTGCCTTTGACACCAACATCACATATAAAATAAAGTTGGAGGTTCCACATTTTTTACTGACTATTAGGGAATTTGGAAAGAATAATCAAAATTTATTAGTCGATTCTAGAGCTTCAACAACTATAATGCCTATGTTTATATGTCAAAATATTGGCTTAACTCTAAGTTCATCAAAGAGAACAGTCTCACAGTTGGATAAAACAATGGTACCCTTAATTGGAAAGATAAATAATGTGTGTATTTAGGTAGCATCTAAGCCATAATTATAGATGAATACTGACATCATTTTAGTATACATACCTAAAGGGTATGGACTATTTTTGAGTAGAAACTAGTCTAAGACACTCAATGGACACCTCTCAATAGATTTCTCTCACATATGGCTATCATGGAGAGATCCTCCAAAATAAATCTAGATTGATCAGGATCCAAGAATGAAGTATCCTATCATAGAGTACAATGTCAAAAATTAAGAGGTAAGTTATGAATCCCCTATCCTTGGTATTTATAATTTCACCACATGAAATGAAATACAAGACTTGATATCCTATGACCCTGCGTGGTTATGGACTCTCCACTTTGACGGTGCTAGATCCAAATAGGGATCAAGTATACGAATTGAATTAATTAATCTATAAATAAATAAGCTATTGGAAACATATATATTATAGTTACCTTACACCAAAAATATAGCTGAATATGAAGCATTAATTTTGGGATTACACTTTGCCCTAAAAAATAATGTCAAACAACTATTGGTATATGGGAATTCAAAGATGGTAACAAATCATGTTAAACACAAATATAAATATAAGCTATCATATATGAAAATATATAAACATAAAGCATGGGATTTTATTGAATCCTTTGAAGATTTTAATATAGTGGTTGTTTCCAAGGAACAAAACCATGCCATGGATTCACTAGCTATTTTGCCTATCAATTTGGAGCCTCTCCAAGAATCCAAGGTAAATTTATTCTATATTAAGCTAGTACCTTATCCTTCTATTTCTAAAAACATAGATAATTTATAAGTCTTCAATGATGACTAATAGGTCATCAAGTTTCTAACCAACTTAGGAAAATTTGAGTCCCAAATCACTAATGACAAAGAAGTTAGTTATCTTTGGTAAGAAGAGTCAAGTGAGGAAGGTGTCATCCAACTCAAATAAAATTGTCTTACACTTGGAATGGTTTCCTTAAAAATAAAATTTGATATATATCCCCAATATCAGTAAAAAATAAAACCCAAGGTTCATGATTCTGACTTCAAAAGGGAGAATTTAGGGGATGAGAGTAAACCACACTATGTAAACATTGGCCTTAGTTGTATTCTAGAAGAAAGGCAATGGGTGAACTATTTACTCACCCAATACAAAGACATGATTACATGGATGTATGAAGACTTGAAGGTTTATGACCCATAGGTCATCACCCATATAATTCCACTAAAACCAAACCATAATCCATTTAGACAAAGTTATGGATTAATAATTCATATCCTAGAACCTCTCATTTAAAGAGAAGTAGAAAAGTTGTTGAGTGTAAGGATAATCTTCCCAATTAGGGATACTACCTAGGTGGCTAATTTAGTTCCAGTCAGAAATAAGAATGGACAAATTAGACTATGTGTTTATTTTATAAATTGAATAAAGCTTATGAGAAGGACAACTATCCACTTCCCTCCCTATATGAGGTTATTCAAATTATCATCTCTAAAACAATATCCTTTTGGATGGATTTTTAGGTTATAACTAGGTACTAGTACAATTACAAGATATAATGAAAAGTACATTTACCACATAGTGGGGTACCTATGAATATAAGAAGATGCCTTTTGGCCTAATTAACACATTATCCACCTTTTATCAAGAAATGGATCATGAATTTCAAGTATTTATAGGTAAATATATACTCATCTATATGGATGCCATTATTGTTTTCTCCAAGAAAAAGAATGATCATGTAGGATATATATAATCAATATTCAAAAGATGTTGAAGGTTTGGCATCATGTTAAACCCAAAGAAGAGAATAATTAGAGTTATCAAGGGTAATATTTTGGGTCATATCATTACCAAAGAATGGATCATCATTGATCTAGATAAAATCTAGGGGATTTCAAATATTTCACAACTAAACAACAAGAAAGAGCTCATGTCTTTCTTTGGGAAAATAAAATTTGTAAGAAAGTTCATTTTAAGATTTTTAGAATTAATGAGACCCCTAAATGAAATGATCAAATAGGATGCTAACGTGGAATGGATAGCTGAGGACTGAAAGTATTTTGAAGACATCAAATATGCTATATCTCATGCCCTAGTATTTATTAGTCTAGATTTCATAAAGGACTTCTAATTAAACTCATTTGATTTAGAACATATAATTACTATTTTCATAATGAAAAATAAAGATGAGAATGAGCATCCCATTACATTCATGAGCATAAATTTTAAGGATACATAACTTAGGTACTCCATGATTAATAAGCATATATTCACTCTTGTGAAAAAAATGAAGAATTTTTTTGACAATACATCCTAATAAATAAGACTATCACTATCATGTGTAACCTTTCTATCAGGCTTACCTTATCACATAATGAATTGGGAGAACATAGAGGTAAATGGATGGAAAAGATGCAATAATTTGATGTAGAAATAAATCTTGATAAAATCATCTAGGGTCAGGGAATTGTCTAACTCATGATTGGGCCTGACCCACACATTACTATTGAAGAGGCTTGTGAGGCTCTAGTGTCTAGAGGGGAATGGTATACTAACATAAGTTAATATATTCCTATAATTAATTGTCCCCTATAACTCAATCAAGAATTAAGGAGATATTTGAGTCTCAAAGCTACTCACTACATGATTAAGAAATGATTTATTTATAGGATAAATTATGATGGCATCTAGCTTAGATGTGTATCAAGAGATTCTAAAAAAACTATAGAAAAATATAAGTAGTGGTCATCCTTCTGAGAATACCACAACTCAAAAAATCCTAAGAATAGGCTATTAGTATCCAACAATCTTCAAAGATGCCCATGCTCATGTAAGGACATGTCATGAATGACAAGCTTTAGAAATAAGAGAAGTACATGTAGTAATGCCTTTGTAACTTATTATTGAGGGAAGACCATTTTCCTAGTGGGGGATGGAATTCATTGGTGTCAACAACCAAAAATATTTAGTAGGTCATAATTTTTTACTCAGTACCATAGATTATTACACCCAATGGACTAAGGTAGTGGCCACCAAGAATTCTAGATCAAAATATGTGATTTGATTATTATAAGAACACATCACAACTAGGTTTGGCACTTCCATCTCTCTAGTTTATGATAATGGGGTGACATTCATATCAACTAAATTTATTGAGTGGGATCGTGACAATTATATCACCATCAGGCTATCTTATAACCACTATCCTTAGGGAAATGGATTGGTTGAATCAATGAATAAGAACCTGATAGATGAAATTAAGAAATTATTTGAGGATAAGCCTAAGTAATGACATAATATACTTAAGTATGATCTATGGGAAGACAAAATAAGATATAAGTATGCCCTTAAGGCCTCACCATATTTTTTAGTGTACAAATGATAACCAATATTCCCAATCATGCTAAAGTTATCGACCTATCAATTTATGTAGGAATATATGGAGCCAAATGACAAAGTAGAATATTGATTAATGGATATAATAGAAATGGAAGACTCAAGGATTGAGGTCCTATAGACTTTCAATAAACATTAAAACATACTCAAAAAAAGGTTTGACAAAAGGGAAAAATTCAAATCATTTAGGATCTCTGATGTAGTGATTTTATGGGATAAATCCCATGAAAAGAAAGAGCAACATGATGAATTTTCCCTACTATGGATTGGAACATACCATATTTTAAATATCTTGGGCAATAATGCATTTTGTTTAAGGGATCTTCAAGGTCAACAACTTACATATCCAATCAATGGGTAATTTTTAAAACGTTACTTCATGTTTGTACCATCTAAATTTATCATTGAGTGATGGAGAAAACATTGTAGAAGTAGTATTTTAGTTTTCCTACTTTCTAGTTTATTTTTCCTACTTTTTAGTTTAGTTTTCCTACTTTATATTTTAGTTTTCCTTCTTTCTAGGTTAGACATTTTGTTATTTCCTATGATAATCTAAATTAGTTTATCCTAACACAATAAAACTAACATCCTACCTGCTACACTCTTATTCATGATTAAATTGATATATGGGAAAGGGAAATCAAAATGGGACTCACAACTTGGGATCTATTCACAAAATTGTTATACTTTTATGTCTAAGGTCTTTTTGATTTGGGTATGTAATGATAGTCCTTCAAGGTTGCATCACAATTGAATATTTCTACCAGGTGTGTGAAAGTTTCTCTTGAAGACTCCATATAAATTTATAAATTTTTCTCACTCCAATGGACCAAGCACACTTTTCATAATAATACTTGTTTGGAGATGATAATCACTAGTGCATATTTAGTTGGTATAGATGTTCATGTAAATAATTTGTTTTATAACTACACCAACTCATAGTGATTTTAGCTCTCCTTTTTTCATGTATATATAAAACAAGAGTGATTAACAAAAACCAAATAAAATAATAAGGGGATCCAAGGATCACGTGATGAAATAAGGTTAATGTACCATGCATCATGCTCATAGAAATGAATGAATAAGAGAGAATGAATCCAAGGGTATCTTTGTTGGGGATATGGATGCCTAGATAGTAGTAGAGTAATGCCTAAGCTCTCTAGATTTAATGAGATTAAAAATAACTAGATCAAAACCTATAGCTACTCCAAGTATTTGTAAATATCCTCACATTAAGGGTTAAATAATGTCACTTTAGCACATAGATATCCATGGATGTGAATGCAAGTATGTTGTATGATGTCATTGAGAGTCTCTTTCAAATATTTGATTCAAATATTTTTTTGTGGCACAGTTCATGTCTAATTTTAAATTTCTAACCAAATTTTTGTGTTATAGAATACTCAAAATTATTCCCCCGTGAGTCACCATTTTAATGTACCCAACATTCCACTTTTATTTTAAAAAGAATGGGGACCCATTTTTATTTTTATTTAGCCTATGTTTTTGAGTTTTTCTCTTCATTCTATGGAAGTTTTATCATATTTATCCTTGATATCAACACTCATAAGTATAAACAATGATATTTTACATTTTAGACTAACTTATTAATTCCATTTAGGCGTTTTATACTTATGCAAGGTTTGGGACATGGTTTTATTTAGAACTCTTTTGTTTAGGATTTTGGTATTTTGACATTTTTTTAGTATTTAAGTGTAGAGAATTTCTTCATTGGATATTTGTGTTCAGAGATTGAGTTCAAGATTTATTAATTAGAAAAACTTTTCACAACTTGTTCATTAGATAATTTGTTTAGGATAGTCTTCTTCAGATTTTGTGTTTGGAGATTATGTTCAGGACTTGTTCATAAAAAAAAATTGTTTGAGACTTTTGATCAAGGTTTCCCTTGTTCACAGTTGGTTTTATTATTAAATCCTTCTTCAAGATTTTGGTCATCATAAATTGTGTTTAGAGGAACTATTCAAACATTTTGTTTGAATTTTGTTCCAAAGGATTTGGGATTTAGAAATTTTATTCAAGGTGTGTTCAAAGCCCTTGATTCATAAGAATTGTTGGCTCGGTCCTAACATGAAACCCAAATCTTGACTACTAAAATCATATTAGACTTAGCTAATAAAGTATAACTACTTCATGACACTTATCAAAGAACATATATATGTGGCTTCACTACCAACTAAACTAACAAGGTTTGAATTATGTAGGTACAACAAGAATATGAATGTTGGGCATTAAAAATGCATGAACTAGAATTAAATACAAAAATCTATATCAAAAACTTATAAATATCAACATGTTCATTAATCAAAAGTAAATTCTAAACTTAATTTATACTCTATGAACAAATCCCTATCCACTTTCACATCCATTTCAAAAGAATCAACTAATATAAAGGAGTTTTCAAAGTCTAAGAAACTAAATTTGAGAAAACTAGTTATATTGAAATCGCTTCATCATCTTGAGTGTTCACAGGAGTATTGCTACCATCCCAATTTTCTATTAAGATTTATTTATAATATATAGACACTATGTTCAATGGTATAATTCTCAATGATAGGTATGCCAACTATTCAAAATTATAGGATACCATTGATGTTGTTGATGCATTTTCTCATGAAGGAGATATCATAACTCTAATTGGTGATAAATCTACTCTCTCTCAAGAGACAAGGATTACACTTCATGGTAGCCAAGATCGAGGTTATTCCCTATATCAGTCTACTATGAATTTTTTTTTATAGTGAGGTCATAAATGACATCTTCATGCATCATTTTGATTAAAAGACCGTCATGGCATGTATCTCAAGAGATGATTTCCAAAGGTATTTATCTTTGTTGATTCTAGATGTTATACTTGATATGTATAAGGTGGTGACATGGAAAAAAATTAATTCAATTGAGAAAAATTTGAGCTCATGGCTTCTTCTTAGGGATTTTATGGCCTATAGGGAAAATTTCTTGTACCTATCAACAAATTTTGAATGGGGGTCTGCATCAAGATGGCCTTATCAAACATGTTATATGGCATGATAAGTATCCATTTTCTCCACCTAGATTGGGTTCCACTTATAGACATACTGATGATATCTAACATGAATTTTTCCCTAGGAATGATTATAAATATTAAAATAAGGAAAAACATTATACATTAATAAAAATGATCCAATTTATTAGGACATTTTTATATTATGTTGTACCTCTTTGACGTCATAATGGGAATAATATGTATGGACTTTGAGGAGCTTTAGATCTTATCTATAGACTACATAAAGAATTACATATATGATAATTATCAATTCATGCACATATTTTCATATACCAAGCATATCAACCAAATTATAGAGGATGTATATCTTCAGGTATGGTAATCTATCCATGAGGCCCCACTACTTATGATATCCAAGAGTATAGTAGATACACTAGAACCTCAATGTAACTATTGGCTATACCTAGATTATAGATTAATTATGGTTGTTGGAAATAAGTTTAACCCCCTATTCCTCCAAAAGTACATGCTTGATAAGCTCACAGAGGAAGAGATTGCATTTCAACTTTGTTAGAGTGTAAAAGAATATATGATAAAGTAAAAAAAATAACATTCTATGAGTCCCATATGATAATAGGCTGAATGTGCTATACAATACAAAAACATTTTATGGTTATAGGAAATAAAAGGAAGCATTATCAATTGGCCACCTTACCTCATAGAGATTGGGACCCTCAAAGTTAGATTTAAAAGCATGTATATGGCTTTAGTATTCCATACTAGCACATTCCTTATGACTATGATTTTTTGTTTTTAAATGTAAAAATGATGCCCAAGTCATTTAAATGGCATAAATTATGGGTTTGAGGAAATAAAATTTGAATATTATTCAAGGATAACCTTTAATTTTGTCTTAAGATATGAAGACAAGGATTCCACCCCTTAGAGGATAAACTACTTAAAACTTCTGGGTCAACAAACCTCCATAACAAATAGAGGAACAAGGGGTACCTTCTCAATAAGGCCCCCAATTACTTAAGACTATTAAGATAGAGCTTGGTATGAGTGAAATTAAGCATATAAGATCTCAAGAGGATCCAATTTTCTTAGACTTCTTTGATTCACAAATCAGAGATCACCCAACTGCATTTGCTATGCAAGAGGTTTCTACCACCTCAATTCAAGGAGACTCTTCCCTAGAAAAAAGGATATAATTTGTAATAAAAGGAAACCTAGGGCTCCTCCCTTATTGAAAACCTAATTAATAATGAACCATAAATAAAAACATATTTAGTTTAGCAACCAACACCAATAGAACAAGAAATGAAGGAAAAGGAAGAATTAGAAAGAGCAAAGGCACTAATCATTACATATGACAAAGGGAAAAGAATAATTATAGATGATAAGTTAGGTAAGATGGATCAACCTTTAATATTTTCTTCCCAAATTTCATTTCATTTATTTCCCCTTTCTTTAATAAGTTTATTTTATTCAGTTATCCTTAATGCTAACTTATAAACACCTCTAGTAACACCAAAGATAGAAGATGTTACCTTTACCCCTATTATTTCTATTTCCCCAATAATCCCAACCATATCTATTACTACCACCACTATGGAAATTACATCTGGGACTATTATATTCCATCCTAAGAACAAAAGGATGGATTATAAAAAGGTTGAAATAACATTGGCAAGCTCCCAACTCCATGTCTCTTCCACTCAAATAAACTTGCCAATAGCTTCCACCAACTACTCCTAGATAGTACTATAATATCCTCAAGGAAGTGTAAAAGGGGAAAATAGGTATATATAGTCCACCCACTACCTCAATACAGAGGTGTGGATTGTTATAAAATCATATGGCCCTCCCTTTTTGACTTAGTACTCAAAGGAGCTTTAGAATAAGAATCAAAATATCAATCATTGGAGACTCCAACTGAGGATACATATCCAATAAATTCAATGCAGCTAGTCATCCTTCCATGGATAGTTGATCTTAGATGAAAGGCTTCTTAGAAACTAAATTTTAAAATCATATATTTTTCATTTATAAGATCCATGTTTGATAAATCCTCAATAAGTATCAAATGGTCAAGAAGAGGAAAGTAGAGGTTGGAGTAGGGAGAGAAATCATTTTTGAAGAAAGGCAAGAAGTTTTTACATTATCCAAAAGGAAGAATATGAAGATAGGGTAGTCCCTATATATATAAGATTTTAATTCCCTTGTTGAAACTCATAAAGATGTTATGATTGCATTACATGAGGGGACTTAAATGGCTAGGTAAGATCTTGAGCAAGATCTAGAGAAAATAAAATAGTGGCAAAAATGATCCACATTCCTTGGGGAATTGAAACCGAAGTTCAAGAGGTTATATCAAGGTTGTATAATTCTCTAAAAGTAATTGATGCAATGAGGGTATAATTGGTTCCCCACATAACCTAAACTCATCAATTATTTAATTATTTGAATCAAGATGAAAATAAATTAAAGTTATTGATTCCTTATACTACTAATAAAGCATATAACCAACTTAATTTAATGACAATAGTAGATGATTTAAACTCCATAAATTTGGTGGTAATTAAAACCCAAGAGACTAGAGAGTGGATTAAAAACACTAGGCTAATAATGTCCAAGTATCAAGAATATGAAGCTCTCATTTTACAAATCCTAAAAAGAATTAAAATTATCTAAATCAATAGATAGTTTAAGTAAGATTATTAGTAGGATCAATTTTGATCAACTCATTTATTAGACATTTGAGAATTTAAATCAAAGCTTTTGAGGATTAGAACTTGAAGAAATTGAGACTGAGCTGAGTTTTGATAGAAATAAGGTGATAGAAGTAGAATTTTCTAAGATCAACTTCTAGAAAACAAAGGCAGAGCATGCCAAACTCCTCGAGTAGGTAAACAAGGTACATAGACCCTCCTTAATTAACATGGAAATTATTAGATAGTAGTATGATGTAGGACACAAATGTTATCTTGAGTTGGAAGCAAAGAATAAGAATAATGCTATAGATTCGATTTCAACACAAGTATCTACTATAATGACTCCAACAATTAGTTCATACATGAAAATAGCCATCTAGCCTTAGTTCAAAGGCTAATTTTGTATGCATCAATATAAGGGAATTAATTTTTGTACTCATAGTCTACTTTTGTTAGAACTTAAATATTAAAGTTGTCCAAATTATTTATGATCATACACATGTTACATCACATTGCAAAGGAAAACTTTATTTTTGATAATTATAAGTCAACTATGGATATGTATACATTTAATTTTGAAACTATAATTAGAACTAAGGTTTTAATTATGCCATGTAATCATGAGTTTGCATGTACTTGGAGGATGAGGTAATCCCTCCCCAAATCTATATATACATCTTAAACCCTCATTTTCAAATGTCATAAAAATCAATACAAGGGAAAATAAAATTTTGATTGTAAAAAATGTGTTAGTGCCTTTTCTTTCTAGATTCTATGTAATCAAGTTTTATCTTTTTGGTTGTTTGATTTAGAAATTCTGAGTGTGCAATAGATACAAATAATTCCTATTTTTATAATTAATATGCTGATTTTAGATGTGCAATGGCTATTGAAGAGTTAGTAAATATTTTTGATTATATGCAATTAGGGTGATTATCTCATATTTCTAAGTGTGTAGAGGTGTTTTCTATGATGTATTATTGTATGTGTGTGTAGTATCTACCCTAGATAATTCATGGATATAAGTCATAATATTTTAAGTATATGTGTGCAAGAGTTACCCCAAAAGGAGTAACCTTTGACTGAGATCTTTGAGTTTTCTATATCAAACTATCCTAGACTGCCTGACTATGTTTGTATGTGTGTGTAAAAGCTACTCATGAAAAACATTAGTTCTAAATACACTTGTCCATGAATAATCCAAACCAAAAGTTAATTCATGAAGTCATAGGGCTCTCTTTTCTTCTCTACCCTTTCCCTCTTTTGGAGTTTATTTTTTAGATCTACCCACTTTAGATTTATATCAACCCATCTACCAACTTTCCTACATTTGACTTTATTTTAGATACCATTCATCCATACATAGTTTTGGTTAACAACCTACATGCCATGCCTATTATTCCATCACCTAGTTATTCAACCACATACCTGTAACTCATGTCTTAGAGTGGAGTTTACCTCCATTATGATCTTAAAAATTTATAGGCTACCTATTATGATTTGATGTGCATAAAAACTAAATCAATAAGACTATAGTCCATTTGTAGATATTTTAGTGGGTTTTCTTCCCCTTGAGGGTTTCCCACTCATATATGTGTTATCTTTTATGAAAAGTTCTTTATACTTTTCTAGATCACTATGTTGCTTTCATACTTCATCAATGTTTCAATATAATTGAAATTAAGTTTTTTTAAACATTGATTCACCCCTCTCTTAGTGATTGTGATTCCACTAATTAGTATCAAAACTTGGTCCTTTGAAGTAGGCATAATAGCTTAAAGGAGATAATAGAAGCACAAATATGTTTAGTCATCAAGTATAAGGAATTTTCTCAACCAGTAAGGTTCCTCTCTTTATTGGGACTAATTATACATTTTGAAGCATCAAAATTAATATCTATCTAATGTCATTGGGATATGACATATGGAAATATATTGTTGATGGATTCACTCCACCTCCTACACCACTAATTTATGTAGTATGAAATATGGCAAGTGAAAACAACTCTAAGGCAATGAATTTCATCATGTTTAGTCTTTTTAGAGGTATAATTTGTAAAGGTCATATATTTGATACAACCAAAGGGTTTTGGGAATATATATAACACTAAAGTCAAGTTGGTAAAATTAAAAACTAACCAAAGGTAGTTTAAAACTATAAGAATTAAGGAGGATGATAACATTACATCTTTTTGTTAAGAGTATATGAAGTGGTAAATGTGATTAGAGGTTTAGGAAGAATTCGGGAGAATAAATAGTAGTAAAAAAATAATTAATATCCCTAACATATAAGTTTTATTAAAATGTGTCTAATGTGGAGGATATTGAAGATCTTAACATAATACAAATGGATGACCTTCATGGAATGTTGACTACCTATGAAATAAGAACAAGTGATGGAAGACCTTCCAAGAAGGAAGATATATTCAATGTTGAGAAAATGTCACAAGGTAAAAAGGTCAAGGATAATTTTGATATAGATATTAATGATGATAAGATAGAATCCATGTTTGTCAAAAAACTAAGGAAAGTATTAGGTAAGTATAAGGGCAAGTTGCCATTTATGTGCTTTAATTTTGGTAAGGTGGGTTAATTTGCATTTAAATTTCCTAATAAAGATAAGAATGATCATGATGAAGAGAAAGATGAACATCATGGTGATGATAAGAAGTTCTATAAGCCTAAAAAGAGCAAAAAGAGTTTTAGGAAGTATGAAGGCAATAAATGGTAATTCAAGAACAAGAAAATTTTTTATACCAAAGAAGATAGTAGCTTCTATGATATAAGTGACACAAGTACATATGACAGTGATGATAGTAATGATCATGATAAGAATGAAACTTTATTCATGGATATAGAAACAAAAAATTAAGGTTATTCAAAAGGTAAAAGTCTTATGGAAGATTAAGAATCAAATGAAGAAGATGTTTAAGTTAACCTTGAGGTAGAATTGGTGAGTAATCTAGAGGAGTTGAAGTTTTAAAGAAGGAAAAATTAGAAATTGAGATCAACAGTTAAGAGTTATGAGGAAAAAATCAATATATTTGAAGAGAGACTAAGTAACAACACCAATGAACATTAAGAGATCATAAAATAGTTATAAAATCAGATTTAGGTTATCACTACAAGTCTTAATACTAAAGAGGAAGAATTCATCAAGATTAGAATAGAAATGGAGTCCTATAAGGAAAAATTGGATCATGCAATAGTCAATTTAAAGACACATCATAACTTTGAAAATATCACTAATGTTCTTGGTGATATTTTTAATAGTCAAAGGTATTCACATGACAAGACAAGACTTAGGTTAAAATAATACCAAAAATAAAATGAGGAGAGTCAAATCTTAAAGGATAATGGAGCATTAAGAAATGATGGTACTATTAGAGTAAAGACCTATGTAGAAACTCTCAAATTTGAGACTAAAATTGATCATCAAAGATTCAAAAAGATTGTGACTCATTCAATAAAAAACAAAGGTATAGGTACATCATTCAACATCAGATAAACAAGGTATGTGAATTATTTTAATGGTTATTATCTATCATGCATCAATATAGAGATACGACTGTGGATTGTAGACATCATGATAGAATCAATTCCTCATGGAGGAATAAGATGAATACTCATCTCAATAATAGAATCAAAATTTTGTGTTATAAGTGTGATAAAAGAGGACATATTGTAAGGTATTACAAGATGAGGCATATGAGGAAGATCAGTCAATATAAAAGGGTATACATTCATACCAATGAGAAGTGAATCAATAAGCTAGACCCTATGGACAAGGTGAAGGAAGAGAAGAAGACTAAAGGATAAGAATCTATTTTATCTCAGACTACCTTTCACATCCTAGATGAAAGCATGAAATGGCATATATATATATGTGTATATATATATATATATATATATATATATACATACATATATATATATATATATATATATATATATATAGTTTTTTGAAGCCATACGATAGGTAAAATATCAATTTCATTTCATTAAGGAACAATGTTGTAGGGATAGTAAAATTTGGAGATAACACTACTACTAATATTATTGGTAAGGTTATATTGAGTTTGGACAATGGGAAGACCAAGATAGAGAATGTGTTATAGTGGAAGGATTGAAACATAACTTTATTAGTGTAATTTAAATTTTCAATCAAGGACACACACTAACCTTTCATGATAGAGGGTGTGGTATAAGGAGAGCCAAATTGCCAATGCTAAGAGGACCGAGAATAATCTATATGTCTTGAATGAGATCAATAAGGAGATATTATTTATGATCAATATGAATGAATTTTGTTTATGGAATATAAGGTTGGTACACCTAAAATTTGAAAATATGATCAGTATAATCTCTAAGAATTCTATGAAGAATATGCCTAAAATCACCAAACCTATAAACACACTTCACAAAGAATGTCAACATAGTAAGTATACTATAAGGAGGTTCAAGTATAAAGAATATTATACTACAAGACCTTTATATTTAATACAAACTAATTTATTTGGACCTACAAGAATCCAAAATATTCAAGGAGATAGCTTTTTCATATTGCTTATAGATGACTACACAAGAATGACTTGTGTAGAATTCTTTAAATAAAAGTCAAAATCTCTTGATGATTTTAAGGCATTCATAGCTCTTATTGATCATGAAAATAATTGGAAGATCAAGTGCCTAAGATTTTATAGTGTATCATATTTTTGGTCTAATGAGTTTATTGACTTATAGAGTTCCATGGTATAAGGAGTTAGTTCTCAGCAACTAGGACACCACAACATAATGGGGTAATGGAATGAAAGAATAGAACAATACAAGAGATGGAAATAGCTATGATAAATTATTTAAGATTATCTGATAGATACTAAAGAGAGGTAGTGAGCACTGAAATCTACATTTTGAATAGAGGATAACTATGGACTAATGGAAATAAGACCCCTTATGAAATGTGGAAAGGCATACCTACTAATGTGGAACACTTTAGAATGTTTGGAAGTAAGTTATTCATAAAAAGAGATAAGGAAGACTTAGGTAAGTTTTATTCAAGGTATGATGAAGTAATTTTCTTGGGGTAATCATTAGTAAGCTCATCCTATAGATGATAAAATAAGAGGTTACAGAAGATAGTGGAAGTCACCAATGTGAAGATTGATGAGACTAGTTCTACGAAGTCACACTCTCACTCAAAAGATGCATCATATAATTTTGAATTAAATAATTAATAAGAAATAATAGATATAGCTAAGGAATAATAATAATTTAAGGAAAGATAAGATTTAAAATGTCCTTTAAGATATATTTAGAAAGACCATCCTGAATCATAAATCACTGGCAATAGGGATATAGTTATGCAAACAAGGAAAAGGATGGTAAGTAACCTAAATCAAGAAAATATTTTTCTATTATATAATATTGAATCTAATAACCTTGTATAAGCAATAAAATACAAGTTTTAGATAGGTGTTATGAATGAGGAGTTAGACCAAATAGAAAAGAATGAGACTTAGGAACTAGTTCTTAGGCCTAAAGACAAGAATGTCATTAGCACAAAATGGGTGTTTAGGAACAAGTTGAATGAAGATGAAGAAGTCACTAGGAATAAGGATATATTGGTATGAAAGGGGTATGACCAAGTAAAAGGGGTAGAATTTGAGGAAACCTTTGATCCAGTATCAAGATTAGAGGCTATTAGATTGTTTTTAGCATATGCAGGATTCGAAGGGATCAAGGTATATCAGATGGATGTCAAAATTGATTTTTTAAATGGGAAATTTGAAGAAGAGGTGTACACAGAGAAACCTAAGGATTTATCATTATCAAGAACAAAGACCATGTATATATAGTAAAAAATTCTCTTTGTGGTTTAAAGAAAGCTCCTGGAGCTTGGTATGTCATATTGGACAAGTACCTATTGGACTAAGGATTTAAAATAGGAGTTGGTGATAGTAATCTGCACATAAAGATAAAAAATGATCAATTAATAGTGGTTGTCTATGTGGATGACATCATATTTATTGTAAATAGTGAGAGTATGACTAAGGCCTTTATAGATTTAATGAAGAAGGATCTTGAGATGTCCATGCTAGGAGTATTATCATTCTTCCTTGGGTTACAAATAAATCAATAAAAAAGAGTTATATTCATTTCACAAGCTAAGTACATAATAGATATGTTAAGAAAATTTGATATGGAATATTACAATGTAGTTACCACACCTATGATCATAGGGTGTAAGTTAAGCAAGGAGGATAGATCTCCAAATGTCAATTAGACATCATATAGGTTAATGATTGGAAGTTTGATAAATACTAATACTTATAAATGTAACATCATGCAAGCAATAGGTCTTTTGGGAATATTTCAAGCAAACCCAAAGGAAAATAATTTTCAAGTAGTCAATAGGTATTCTCAAGGGGACTATGGAGTTTGGGTTATGGTATTTAAGGAATAGGAGTTTAAATTTACAACCTATATAGATGTAAATTAGGCAAGATGTCTAGATGATAGGAAGAACACTAGTGGAAGAGATTTCTTCTTAGGAGAGTTCCTAGTATCATGGATAATAATAAGTAGTCGTCTATGAAATTATCTACTTATGAGGTTGAATACATGGTATTAGTTTCATATTTTACTCAAGTCCTATGGATGAGATAGACCTTAAAAGACTATAAGGTGGAGTATGATAGTCTTAAACCTATCTATTATGACAATACAAGTGCCATAAGAGACTCAAAGAATCCTTTATTTCACTCAATAACTGAGCACATGCACATCAAGTATCATTTTCTAAGAGAGAAGGTAAGTGAATAAAGTGCTAAACTTGAATATGTTTCTACAAAGGATCATATTATGGACATTTTACCCAAACCACTTCTAAAGGAAACATTTGAACATATAAGATAGGAATTTGGTGTAATTCCTAACCTTATTTATAATTAAAGAATTTAAGTACTTAGGGGAATCTAATCAAGTGGTTAATTATGTCTAAGATTAGGTGAGTAGTTTCAAGAAGGTAAGCATGGAGATAGGGGGAACATGTTTGTGGTGCTCCATAAATACATAATCCTATGTATTGAGTGTTTTGGTTGAAATAGATGTGATCTAAGAATTTGTAGAAATATATTTGTCATTTATGTCAAAGGGGGAGAAATTTTAGAATGAGGTAAAATTTCATGTTGAGAGAATTTTCTAAGAGTGGTTTCCAACAATGACAAAGGGGGATATTATTGAGTATTATCATTGATGTCAAAGCTGCATCTTATGAAGGTTGATGTCAAAGGTGACTAATAATAGTTGGCAGTGTGTAATTTGATAATATGCATAGAAATTTTTTTCCATGAGAGAAATAAAAAGAGATAATTTGAAGGAAAGTAATGTCTTATGTTTGCATGAAGGTATAGGTCATTGATTTTAAGTACATAAAAAGCCTAGTCATGACATGCAAAGGCATGTGGATGGTGAAATGAATGAATATAGGCATGTGAGTATTTTTTTAATATTATTTTATCATGTTATAAAGGTATAAAATCATTCATGAGGGTTTCAAGGTGATCTTATAAGGGTAGGACCTTTAGTCAAAGTCTACACCTAGACCACTCTTAAACCCTACCTAGTCTAATGAGGTATGGAGATCAAATATCAAAGTAAGAATGCATATGTGAGCATGGTGGAAGGTGAGATAAGTTTTTTTATGCATGCTCGCAAATTTTTAGGTCAAAATTTTAAGGAAAAATGCATGAATCACTATTTTAGGCCTTCTCAAGCTCACAGAATGAGGTCTCAAACTCGATAAGTCCTTTCAAACATTTGTTGTCACATGTAACCTCTACATAAAAGTTTTTTATGTCTCTAAGTATACCACAAGGTTTCTTATTATTCAAAGGAGACTTCTCATTTTATAATTTTATTAATTCAGAGCATGAGTAGAAGGTTGTGGCAAATTGATGTTGCCTATGGTCAAATAACTATAGAGATATGTATTGGTGTTCCATAAATTTATAATGAGTGATGGTTGGGAGCCATCATGGTTTGTTATTTTTGAATTATAGATAATTTATACTAATTCTTAGTGAATTACGGTCCATATTTAAGACATAAACTAATCTAAGTGGATATTTATAGTGAAGCTTAAACTAAAGTGGTATGGTGTAAAAAATAAAGAGAAGGGTAATGAAGAAAAGAAATGAGTGATTTCTAATTTGATTTCAAATATCATGACAAAGAATTAGTTTCAAATGAGTATGCATTCAAAAAATATATAGTGCAACACAGCCTAAGCTTAAATTTCACTATATACCAGGCATACTTCAAAGGATAAAGAGTCACAAGTAAGAACTAGGTCTACTTTAAGGATTTACTACTATAATCAAATAGCATTTACACATATGAAAATAGATCAAAATTAAATGAATCAATACCTAAGATCCTCCAACTAATCTAGTATATTCACAAATTAGAAACCCTATGATTAGAAAATGCAACCCAAAATTCAAACAAACTATTCAAATTTAAGACATAAAACTAACAATTGAGAGAAAAGATATATTAGAAAATGACATATCAAATGTGAACAATCTTTTCGTAACTCCTTGATTATATTAATTTTTTCAAACATACAAAATTTTCTCAAAACTTCTCCCTACTTATAAGACGGTGACATATGCCTTTTATAAAAAAGACAAGGTAGTGCATCAGTCAATTACTATATATAGGTGTACAAAAGATAAGGATAAATATCCTTAAAAGTCTTAAAATACACTTGTTATTCACAATTATACTAACCTAAGGGAAATATGATAACATATTAGAATATGCCTTAAATAATAATATTCATATCTTATATATTATAATGTCTGTAATAAAAGGAATATTAGCTACTGGGTGGGCCCATTACTAAAGGGTTCCCTTGTTGATTTTGTAGAAGTTTTATTACCATGTAGTGTTGGTCCTTGATGAAATCCATGTCCATAGTTTGATTCATTAGACAAACCTCTTCTTGATCAGCCAAGTCATCTAAGTCTTGATTATCCCTGACCATGGCTTCCTTTATGCTCTTTACCTCTGTAAGTTTCCCTTCATCTATGAAAAACATGTCCAAAATTCTTCTATTTTCCATTTTATACTGGCCCTGGCTCTTCCTCTTAACTACATACACGACCAAAGTGACCCTATGTTTGAATTTAGCATCATCAATGATTCTAATTACAGTGGTCTTGGTATTATTTTACAACATTATTCCTAGGAGTCGCTCAATTCTAATGATTAATCCCTTAACATTTACTAACATCCTATTAAATTTTTTTGTCCAAGTACCTAAGCCTTAGACCTTGTCTAATATTATTCTTAGTATGTTATTCAAATGTGCTAAGTTGATAGTCCTAAATTTAGGAATCTTATTACTAATCATAATGTGAATGAGATACCTAGCCTAGGTCTCTACCTTTTTCCACTATGTTATTAACTCCTTGGATACTTCACCTTGTTGGATTAGCACATCCTACCTTATATTTATTTAACTCAAGGAATTGAACATATCAAATAATGAGGCCTCAAACATGTCTATTATGGTATTAGGGACTGATAAAATGGCCTAGGTTTCTAGATTTTCCTTCTCTCTTTTTAAGATTTGAATCCTCTATTTCATGCCCTGGACCCTAGCCTTCACTTGGGTTGATTGAACCTCAATCAAGATCTCAACATCCTCCTCATGTATAGTGGCCTCACTAAGGTGTTCATCTCCCACCAAGATTAGACATACAAAGGGCTTCACCTTTGGGAAGGTGAATTCCTCAGCTCCCACCATGGCTATCTTGGTGGTGATCCTTTCTAATCTAGTTATTTTTGGATTAAATTGAATAGTGGTGGATGAGCTTGTGAATTTTAGAGGCTCTATGACCTCTATATCTATGTTATTTGATGCTCTAACATTTTCTTGATTTTTGGTCCTAGAGTGACCACAATTCTCCTTTATTTTTTCTCCTTTACCATATCCCTAATCCATGGCTTCATGTCATCATTTACTTCAAAATTGATAAACTCTATGAATTCCATGAGTGAGAGAGAAAAGGAATCTTTTACAATTTCCCATAAATAAACCAATGAAGGATGACTGGTCCATGAAGGGGGAATTCATCATTGAATATATTGAGTTCACTGGTGGGGTTAGTGAAGGTCAATCTTGGTTTCTTATTTGGTCTAATAAGAACCAATTCTAGCTATGACATCCTCTTCTCTTGGGATGACACAAGGACTATCTCAAGAGCAATCTCTTTTCCTTTCCCTCTTCCAAGCTCCCCTACTTGCATTTGAGTCCCTTCAATTAGTTCCTCTTCCCTATCCATGTCATACACCTATACAACTTCCTTGAGGGCACCATAAAGTGTCTCTTATAATTCTAAGGCAATCATATGTATATATTAAACTGGGAAAGGTGGCCTTTATGGGAGTTTTGAAGATGAGGGCACCTCTCTAGGCCTCTCTTTCAATTTCAGTTCCACTAATTTATCCTTCCCATGGCCTTTTTCATCTTGGACTTGCGTAATTTGCCCCTAAGGTTATGGTTTCTCTATTAGGTTTGTTCATGGGATGTCCTAAATGGTTGAAGTAGAAAATGATATTGGAAAGGATGCATTTTTCATGCCTCTCCTAATGGTTTATCATCCTTGGTCAACCTATGCTCAAGTTTGATGTTATGCCCCTTGATCTTAGCCAACACCTCTTTATAATGATTAGACTTAATGTAAATGGTGTCATGAACACTTAGATAATGCATGTATTTAGCCTTGGGGAACTTCTTCTCCTTCAAATTATTACTCACTATACTCTTTGGGTCCCACATTTTGAACTCATCTAATTGAAACCCAAATGTGTCCCTGTGCTTAGACATGGTATCAACCTATTTCCAATATTGAAGTATAGTCCTCCCAATAATTAGAGGGAAGGAGTGGATAAGATTCTTCCTCTTCTATTTTCAAATTCAATCAATGCCATGGATGAGCTAGGAGGTAATTTCTTACTCAGCTAGCTTGCTAATAACATACACTAGCAATCTATAAGGCTGGGACATGATCCTCTCAATCTTGATTGCTATACAATTAGGGTAGAACTAGATTTCACCCATCATTTCTACATACTTATTGATTAGTGGATGGACCCTGGGCATGGGAACACCTATGATGGCTTCTACTATGGTTGGGTAGACACAGTCAAAAATAAATTACATATGGTTCATATATTTAAAGATGTGTAATTATGAGTAATGTTGGGAAAATGGTAGTTTTTTCCTCAAGAGACCAATTTCTAATTATTGGGAAGTTGATAGAGGCTAGTAATTCATCTATTAGGTATGACATCATATAAAATTTCTTATGTGTCTTCCTTCTAATGGCAGCGAACTACTTGGCTAAGAAGACACTTATCAAATCTCCAATTGGAGGGGTGAGATTTTATTCCTCCATGAAATGCACATAGGGGACCCAAATGTTATTCACATAGGTGGTTGATTGGGATCTAAAGGATTAGTTTAAAAGGGTCATTATTACTCTAATGATTTCCATAATTTAGACTATTGGGATCTTTTCCCTTAATGTCTTTGAAGATATGGTGTCCTCGGTGTAGCCAGTGTCTAAGGACAGAGTCTAGGTCATGCTTTTTGGTCCATTATTTGTTTTTAGACAAGTCCACATGGGGAATTAGGAGATTATAATATTTTTCAAAATCTATAAGAAAAATATAAGCTACCTTCTTGGAATTTCCCTCATGGATGATCCATTAATTATCAATTCTATAATCAACAAAGATAGAAGTAAAGATATCTATCCTATGTAGTACCTCAAGTTTTGCCATAACATAGTGAAGGTCAGCCATCTAAATAGTGACCAAGTCATAATTCCTCTATCTCACCATGGTAATTCTCTACTCCTCCTTCATAACGTACTTTAGTTCCTCCATAGTGAATAATATTTTAGACCCATTCCTGATGCTTAAGGAGTTTAGGGGCACAAATCTAATTTGGTGTCTTTGAAGATCCTTTATTATCTATGGATAAGTAGAGTTTTGTCTCTTCTTTTAGCTATTTCTAGTGAGTTTCCATAGTTTCTAATTCTAAAAATTATTTATGCTAGTATAAAATTGTCTCTGTGAAAGATATTTCATGCTCAAAAACACAATCAAACTCTCTTTGAATCAAATTAAAACCAATTACATTTTTTTGGGTCACTTTTATGTAGGGTTTAGGGTTTTTGAGCTTTAATGGTTAGATATATCCAAACTCTAGATTATATGTGCCTTGGATTTGATTTAGAATTTTGCATTTATACCTTCCTATTTTTAGGCCAAAAATATCTTTTGTTCTATCCTTTTCTACTTGTGTGGTGCCTATGTGGCATCAGTCTAGACCTTTTGTGGAATTTTTCATAAATTCCTTTGAGCAATAGTTTTTTATATTTAAAATACCTTCTTTTATTTTATACCATTAGATTAAAATATTGGATTAGCATGAGTCATTGATTATAATCTAGGCCCTTGCTTGTGATTAGATACTTTCTATTCTAAAACTCATGGTTGTGACACTTGGCATGTTTTCATGCCTTCCCATGCTTTATATCCTACATCAGTCATTTATTTAACAAGTATTGGCCACATAATGAGCTCACAGGTCTTTGAAAAGTTATGGGTGCCTTCACACCATTGGATCATCCTCTAGTGATAAAGCATGAACTATCAAATCATTTGTTAGTTCTACTTTGAATGGGATTTATCCACGCATCAATCCTGTGGGCTCTCAAGATTCCATTAAAAATCCATAGGATCTTCATGTTGTTGGATCATCTCCTCATGATGAAGTGTGAGCCATTAATCTACAAAGATACCCAACCTTTAAGTTATCATGTTACTAGGGTGGGACTTAAGCTTAAATCTATTATTTTAAGGTTTATTTTGTGTTTATTAAACATAAAATAAACCCTAGGCTAAGAAATTTATACCTAAGTTTTCTAAATTCACACAAAGGTGACCAAGGTTAAATATTTTAGGCCAAAGTTTGCATTGTGTTTAATAAGCACAAAGTATTATTTGGGATACAATATTTATGATAGTCCTTATAAATCATGCTAAAAATGGGTTAAAATGATATAATGGTCTCACATTAGATAGGGTTTTAATGTATTAACAAATACATAAAAACCTTTGGTTAGATGAATTTAGCCTAAGTTATACATTTTTAAAGACCTTTTAAAATGAGACTTAACATAAGTTTTTAGCCTAAGGTTCACAACTTTTAAACAACATGCAATGGGGACCTTAGGATATATACTTAGGCTAAATTCATTTTGTATATACATAGACCAAAAGACCATTTCAATCTCTACATATTAAAAATTTCCAATGTTTGAGCATCTTTTGACCACTTCCCTTAGCTTGTAAAGCAATTTCTAAGCCTTCCAACAATATTTTGGTGTGTATTTTGATCCTAAACAGAATAATTCATTATCTTAAATTTTATGGTCTCATAGACATCAAATACATCCTCATAGGTATTAAATGATGGTCGCATGAGCATCAATTTTAAGCTAGTGAAGATTTTAATTTGACGGGCTTAAATTTAATGATCTCATGGATGTTAAATAAATTTTCATGGATGTCAAATGATGATCATGAAAATGCAAATTTTAATCTCATAAAATTATTATGATCTAATGCAAGAGTGCCACTTGGCACCTCTATAGAGCTTCCCAAGATCTTGGACTTAATTCACTTTGTCAGATCAAAATTGGTAATGAAGTGACAACCATAAGATTATGATCTGAGAGCTTGATCATGATTGGTTTCTTTGTCATATGGGACCCATTTATCTTTGATCATCAAATGTAAGGGTGTTTTTTCTTGATCTTTTGGGCCTTCCATAATCCTTTGACTTTTTAACTATGCCTCGTTATGTCTGATTGAGTCCTTGTGATGAGGCAAGTACCATTAATCATGATTTGAGGGCTTGAATATGATTGGCTAGGGGGATATGTGCAATATTATGTTGATATTTTCTCATGCCATCTGATTAGAATACCATAAGGAAGTGTGAAACACTAGATCATTTGAAATGCATGTTATTTAAGTCAAAGCTCAGGGTTTGTTCACTCTATTAGATCAAATACCATAGTAAAGCCAAGGCTATTAGATATTAAAAGATGCAAGGAAGTTAATTTATGACCATGGTGATATAAAAATACTTAGGATAATGTGTCAAGACTAAGGTATAAATTAAGGGACCAAGCTAACATAAAAGTGGACTTAGGGAACCAAAACCTAAGCTATGATGTTAAGACTAGGGTCCTATTAGTATTAATAAATACAATGGGGATTTAGGGTTAAAACATTAGGCTAAGTTAGGGAATATTAAAAGGACCCTATTTAACAAATATTAGGTAGGTGTACAAGGAACTTTAAAGGGGAAATAAAGGGGACCAAGCATTTTAGGCTAAGTTTTAGTCTTGTTAAAAAACATGACTAAGCTTAAAATATGAACTTTATACTTAAGCCCAAAATGGATTTTTAAAAGGTTCCCACCATCATTCAAATTGGAAATGAGGGTTTTGTTAGGGTTTTGGAACATGAATTTCTCAAGAACAAACACCATGAAACCTACAAATAAAAGTAATAAAGACCATTTATTGGCACTGTTAGACAAAATTAAATAAAAATAATAATGAGTAAGCTAGCATTTAACAAAGTGGATGATCTTGAAATTCTACAAATGATCTTATCATCCCATATTTTCATGTTTAATTTTTAGGGTTTCTCAAGGGTCCCAATTTTTCAAAAATGGGGATATGTTGGTCCCAAAAAATGGTGACTCATGGGGAAACAAAGAAATATCTTAGAACCTAGAGATTTTGATTTATATAAATAATTAGGTCATCCACTCCACTTGATAAATATCATCATAAATATTAGATTATTATTGAAACAAACCTTGCACTTGAAAAATTACGGCTAAATATTAAGACACATTTAGACTATGTGCATGTTCTAATTCCATTTACTATTTTCTATGGGATTCAAGAAACAACTTCCAAGTTTCATGTCCTTAATCACTAACAGTGACTTATAACATGTTCATATGTTCATTAATAACCATGCTTTCGACTTAGGGAAGGCTTGGGAATTTCTCTACTACTAGCCAAACATCTATAGCCCTTATAGAGATGCCTTTATCTCCACTCAAGGCCTTGTTCTACTGATATCTAGGCATCTATAGCCCTTGTGGAGATTACTAGAATCACCTATGCTTATAAAGATTTGGATTTTGCATTGAATTCTTCTTTTTTGTATTTTTTTATATCTTTATGATTTTAGCAAGGATGGGAACCAAAATAGTCAAGTTTTAGGATTTGGTCAAATATTTGCTTTTTAAAGAATCAGCGATGGCTACAACCATTATCCCTAAAAAGGATGTTGATTAATTTATAGTATGGGTGTACCGTGATATTTTTATATCTCAACTTATAAGTGCATGTCTTCTTACAACTAATTTGACATCAGGACAATGCTTAAGTTCTTATGAAATGATTTGTTTCTTCCATTGGTCTTTACTAATTTCTTCAAATTACAACATAGGCTTTCATTTCAAAACCATAGCCATCATATGTATGGGGTATACACCTTCATTTCTAAATATAGGGAATTTACAAGAAAAATCCATAAATTTGAGCTCAAGATTGAAAGGAAGGATTTTAGCAAAAGGGAAAAAACACACAACAGGAAGCAAAAAAATAAGAAATAAATGGAATAAACAAATATTCACATACTTATATACAAACAAGGGAAAGGAAGGAAAGAAAACTAAAAATAAACTACCTAGTGTACCTATACTAACCATACCATCTTACAATTTACTTTATGAATACCCTAGGTGGATTAGTAAAGAAGTAGTGCTTAATATACTACCCATTAGTACATAATGTGAACTCTACTCCTTATAGATCTTTGAGATTGAATGTGTTATTTCCCAATGTTTCTACAATCTGGTATGCGCTAATCCATAAGGGTGTGAATTTTTAATGTTTACCCTTAGGCTCTGATGCTTTATCCCAAAGGAGAATAGGTTCCCCTGTCTAAACACCTTAATCTTTGATCTCTTGTCAAACCATATTTTCACTATGGTTTGATGCCTACTAAAATCAATAAAGGCTTTCTCCCTTGCATCTTTCATCTAAATTATGTCTAGCAATCTTGAGTTGGCAAGTTCTTGGCTCTATTCCTTATATTCCTACATAAATCTGTATGTTGGTAGCTTAAGAGTGATAAGAAAGATAGGATCTTGTCCATACACCAATACAAATGGTGAGGCTCTTAAATTTTTATTTATTCTTATCCCATCAGCTTATAGTAAAAACTTAAGGAGCTTATGATAAATCTTGGGTTTATTTGCAATAGACTTTTTATTACTTTCATTATGTTTTTATTTATAGACTCAAAAACTCCATTTCATTATGGATAATGGTTAGATGAAAAATTGAGAGTGATGCCATTATCATAAGCATATTCAATCATCTCTAAAGAGATAAATATAGACCCATTGTCACACACTAGAGAGACTCAAGTTCCAAACCTAGTATAGATGTTCTCTTCTAAGAAGTTGATCACTTCTTCAATCTTACATTGTTTAGTTGTTGTAGGTTTATTCCACCTTTTACAATAGTATGTGGTAGTCAAGATGTATTTTTGATCTTCAAATGAACTTGGGTTGATTACCCCAATAAAGTCTAACCCCTATTGAGCAAAGGTTTTATCAACTATGAATGGTTGCAAAGGCATTATTAACTTTGGTTCCTTAAAGCTAAAGACTTGACATGAGTGAAATTCTCTTACATGCTCATGAGCATCCTTAAAAATAGTTGTCTAATAATAAATAGCTCTAAGAATTTTATGGGCTATGGTTCTCCCAAATGGATGCCCACTACCTAGTTTTTCATGAAAGGTGCTCATGATTTGGGTGGCCTCTTCTTGTGAGATGCATCTCAAGTAAACCCGTTCAAAGTTTCTTCTATACAATATCCCATCCTTGATCAGGTAATGGGCTACCTTCAATCTTAGGCCCCTTTTTTTCTCCTTGGATAATCATGCAAGATAAGTACCATCAATTAGCAAATTTATGATTGAATCATACCACTCACTAGCTTGAAAGTTATGTTGATCCACTTGCATAATACTTAGCCTAGGGTTAGCATTAGCACTCGTCTAGATCAAACCTTGACACCTTACTATTTTTTTTTCATATCCAAGTCATAATCCTACAAAACTAACATCCACTAACCTCTACATTATCCTAGTTCATTTTGACTCAACATAAGTTCAGTGGCAAGGTCAGGTAAGATATCATGTACCTTATTTATAAAGATATAATGTTTGAATTGTTTAACTACCTTAATTATTCCACATCCCTACTTATCAATAAATGAATAATTTAACATATCATAATTAAAATTAGTGATCCTAAAAGCTATTAGATGATCACAAACATCAATTTTTTGAGTTAACACTACAACCATAGTGTGGTTAGATGCAAAGGAATAGAGGTAGAAGTCCCTTGAGAAGTTAGGAATTATAAGGACTAGAGATTGTCTAGTGGACTCCTTGATATAATTTAATTCCTTTCTATATTCTTCATTCCATATGAATTTGGCATCCTTCTTCAGCATATCATTTAGTGGCTTGACAATCTCTACAAATCCAAAAATAAAATTTCTTACAAAATTTATTTTACCAAATAATGACTTTAGCTCTTTTTTATTATTTAGAGGTTCTATTCTAGATATGGGCTCCACTCATTATAGATCTATAGATATCCCATATTTGGTTATAACATATCCTAATAATTTTACCTTTGTAACACAAAAAGTACTCTTCTTAGGGTTTAAGGAGATTCTATACCTTCTACATCTCTCAAATAGTTGTAAGTGCACAAAGTGATCTTCCCTATTTTTAGAAAAAACTATTAGATATTCCATATATATATAATAATACACTTACCAATCAAGCCTTAGAAGGCATGGTCCATAGCTCTTTGAAAAGTAACTCCTACATTGATTAGCCCAAAGGGCATTCTCTTGTAATCAAATGTTTCCTACTTATTATGAAGGTTATTTTCATCCTATCCTCTCTATCAACCAACACTTGGTTGTAACCTAAACACCATCAAGAAAAGACATCATAGCTAAACTTGAAAAAACTTGAATTACTTGGTCTAGAGAGGGAAGGGAATAGTTATCCTTTTTTGATGCTTTTTTTAAGTTTCTAAAGTCAATACAAAGTCTAATATCACCATTCTTCTTCCTGACTACCACCAAGTTAGCCACCCAAGTATAATACATGATGGGGAAGACTATCCTAGCATCTAGTAATCTTTTGACCTCTTTGAAGATCATGGGTTCTAGGATAGGCTTTACAGGCCTTTGTTTTTATCTGAATGGTTTGCAAATTTTCTTAAGAGGGATGGTGTGAGTGATGACCCTTGGATCAAATATCGTTAAGTCATCATAGAACTAGGATATGACATCCTTGTATTGGGTGAGGAGCTATTTGGCCTTTTTTTACTTAATGTGTGTGCAAGATTTTCCAACATTTACTAGCTAGGGTTGATCTTGGAGGCCAAGATCAATAAAATTATATTCTTTCCCACTTGGTTTGGGAATAATAAAAACTTTAGCTAGGTTATCCTAATAAAATAGTCTTTCTAAAGCAGTCATCCCCTTGGGGATCATGTTATCATTCAACTGAATTACTTTACCATCAAATTTTTCCTATTTAGATGAATTTTAATCAGTCTCATCAATAATATGGGCATAAAATTCCCAAAAATTGGTCATGAAATCAAATATCTATTGATCATCATTTAAAACTTGAAGATGGTTGACATTATTAGGCACTAAAGGACAAAGGATCAAATCAATGCTAAAATTGGGGGAATCTTGGTTGGGCATGAGGTTGGATACAATTAATGCCAACCCATCAACAACTTGGTTTTTCCTCTCTTTAAATGGAGTTAATGCTAAAATCATCAAAGGATTTGATAAAATCCCAAAATTAAAACTTATACCTCTTAATATATGAGAGATCACATTGGTATTTGCTTATTACTTGGTTGACCATTAGTTCTAAATCCCCATAAACTAGTAGTTATTTGACCTTATTCTTTATAGGAAATTGAAAACATAGGCTAAGGGCTTCATATTTAGAAAAATTGTTAGTGTAAGGAATTTGGAGCCTAAATAAACATGGTACTTTATATTAGTAGGGTCAGTTAAGACAATATGAACACTTGATCTAGCTTTACACATAGTACCATCAAAATGCAATTTCCACAATCTAGGAACAACATGAGAACTTTTGGGATCAAATACCTTATTAGTCTCTAGGGTGAAAAACCCTAAGTCTAAGTCAATTATGTTGAACCTCTTATTTACAACATTGTATTTGATTATAATGTGTTTCATCCTTGGTTTTCTTTCAACCCTAATTTGATTAAGGAATCCTTTCTAAGGTAGCCACAAATGGGAGCAATCTATGGCCATGTAACCATTTAAAGCCTTGGTATATTCCTTTCTTAACAAGATTTAATAAATAATAGGTATATCAAAAACATGAATATCAATGAATTATTCTACCCTAGGCTTAGAAGATAATTACATGTGAACATTTTAAAGTCCCCCAATTACCCTAACTCTAGATTTGTCTAATTGCATGACTTCCTTATTAGACATAATAGGAGTTAGGCTAGTTATTTTTATATACCTATAGGCATGATGTTGGCAGACGAACCTTAGTCTAAGAATCAATTATGTAAGTTCTTACCAAACATCCTGATAGTGAGCAAGAAAGAAGGAGATTTAGCCTTGGATTTGTGTACAATCACATTGGCATGGCCAACCTTGGGGGGCTTGTTGTAATATATGTGAATTCATGTAAAGGGATATTAGAATTTATTTTCTTCATGTCCTCAACAATGTTATAACCAATTTTATTAGAAGAACTAAGGATCTCAATATTGGGTTTAGAAGTACTCCCTTTAGGTGGCTAAGGATTATTGCTTGAAGAAGTGTCTAGAAGAGTTCTAAAATTGTTTGGAGGCATTGAGGTAGTTAAGGGATTCCTCTGCTCTCTATTCCTCAAGGGATGGGTCTTATTTAAGAACTATTGAAAATTTAGGATCTCATTAAGTTGATTCTCCTCTTGAAATGTAAAATCAAAAGTATCTACCATGAAGGCTTGATTAGATGACTTGGATCTAGAAGAACCGATACCACTTTCCATGTTAGAAACCACTTCAAATATATCTATTTCTTCCTAGAAAACCTAAAAATATTTACAAAACTTAAGACAATAAATCTCTCCATGCTTGGTTGTGTAATGCACTCTACAATAATCAGGTAATGTAATATCAATGAGGTTAATGTCCATGGTCTTATTTTTAGAAGATGGCTCATTATTCCTATTATTATGAAAAATATCATTGTGAAACCTATTATTTGTCTCATTATACATTTGAAATAAGAACAATATTTCCAACTTTATCTTTTAACTAAAGGAAATTAGTGCTCAAATTTTGGACTAGTTTTAAGATAGATTCATTCTCATTTTTAGGAGTTTTAGAATTATGTACCTATTTATTGTTAGCACCAACATTTGGTACCAAATTTCTTTGATCATTTGTATTGAATATATTAGTAGGATAGTCTAATAAGCCTATGTTTTGATTGGGATCAACATGACTCAATGGTAACTAATTTAAGTTTAGGAGTTGGTTTAATGCTGGGATAGTCTAGTTGTTAATGGGGAATAAGTTCATTATGGGCATATGTGGGTTGATATTTGGCATAGACTATGCCATTTTCCCCTAGGGTTGCATTTGATCACTGATGGTTACTACCTCATAATAGGCCCTAGCTAATGAATTTATAATTGTCATGGATCTCTTCAAAAATATGGAGGTCATGGGATATATTGCATGTGTATCTTTCTAGAGCTAGGGCCTAATTAGGCTTGTAGGGTTATATGGTCTTATTGTACATTTTATAAAATATATCATTAAAGTACCTAATAAGCTCACTTACAGCTCTTCTAATAGTGGTGAACTAGATGGTAAATAATATAAGGACTGATAATCTTACCAAATTGATCTATAAAAACATTAGTGAAACCATCCCAACTAGTGATGTAATTATCAAGAAAGTTTAAGAACCATTCATAAGTAGCATCTTTAAATGTGAAGGGGAATAGCCTACAATCTACATCTTCATTTTGAAAATTTAGAAACCTTAAGGCAAATTTAAAATATTTTATGTGTTCTTCAGTAGTTACTATACCCATTGGACTAAATGTAGGCAAATACATCTCAAGGTTATATGGGAGATCATGCAAAACACCTAACACATTAATTGAAGATTATCCTAACCAATCCATATATGGATGAAGTTTGAAGGCCAAATTACCTTTTAGAGGTGAATTTTGAAGAGGTTTGAATCTCTTTCATCTACCTTTATCACACCTAACTTTTTTCTAGACCTCAAGCTCAAGCAAATGTTCCCCAGTTTCTAAGTGTGATCTTCTTCTAATCTTGGGAAATTTTAGCTTTAAATTTGAATACCTACCTAAAATAAAATGTATCAAGTTAAATTTTATAAATAACAAGAGCCAAACATGTGCATTGAGCTTATTTTGCAAAGGTTGTATGAAAAATAGCAAAGGACATTGATCTTTGAATGAACTAGCTCAAAAATGCATTCAATTATGTGAATATGATCTATCTTTATAAGTCTAATCCTAAAGGAACTTATATCTATGAAATATATGCCAATTTTTTTATATTAAAATGAGTCATTCTAACCTCATATACTATGGATATTCAAAGTTTAAGCTAAATTTATCGAAGACAAGCATCAAATCTCAAAGAACTTCAATCTTTGTCTAAATAAGCATAAATATGTGTCACAAAAAACAAAGATCAATGATATTTATACTTCTAAGCAAATAATTTACTCAAAAACACAAAGATACACTAATCTTAGATAAAATAAACTAAGATCAACAAAGATTTTAAGAATTTATAAAGATCTTGACCCTCCTTATAGTGCTAATGGGAAATGATTTATTGATGCCTCTAAGTGTACCATAGGGATTCTTATTATTCAAATAACACTTCTCATTTTAGAATTATATGAATGTAAATCATGATTAGTAGGTTGTGGTAACTTGATGACACCTATGGTGAAATATTGATAGCAATATGTATTGGTGTTCTAAAAATTTATAATGAGTGATGGTTGGGAGCCATCATGGTTTATTATTTTTTAATTGTAGAGAATATATATTAACTATTAGGGAATTATGGTCTTGATTTAAGCTACAAACTAATCTAAGTGGATATTGATAGTGAAGCTTAAACTAAAGTGGTCTAGTGTAAAAAAAAGAGGAAAGAGAAAGGTAAGGTAGAAAAGAAATGAGTGATTACCAATTTTAGTTTCAAATATCATGAAAAATCATAAATTAAAACTAAGTATGCATTCAACCAATATATATTTCCACATGACCTAAGCTTAAATTTCACTAAATACTAGGCAAACTTCAAAGGATAATGTAAAGAGTCACAAGTAAGAACTAGGTCTACTTTAATGATTTACTACTATAATCAAATAACATTTTCACATATGAAAATAGAGAAAAATGAAATGAATTAATACCTAAGATCCTCCAACTAATGTATCATATGAACAAATCAGAAACCCTGTGGTTAGAAAATGCAACCCAAAATTTGAATAAACTATTCAAATTCAAGACATAAAACTAGTAATTAAGAGAAAAGCTATATTAGTAATTCACATATCAAATGTGGAAAATATTTTTATAAATCATTAATTATATTGATTTATTTAGTCATACAAAATTTACTCAAAAATTATCCCTACTTACAAAATGATGACATATGCCTTCTATAGAAAACACAAGGTAGTGCATCGATCAATTATAATATACGTGTGTATAAAATATAAGGATAGATATCTTTGAAAGTACTAAAATACATTTTTTCTTCACAATTAGACTAACCTAAGGGAAATATGCTAACAGACTAGCATATGAATTATAAAAGAATATTCCTATCCTAGATATTATAATGTCTTTAACAACAGGAATATTCATTACTAGGTGGGCCCATTGCTGAAGGGTCCCCTTATTGATTTTGTAGAAGTTTTATTACCTTCTAGTGTTGGTCCTTAATGATCTCCATGTCCATAGTTGGATTCATTATTCAAACCTCTTCTTGATCAACCAAGTCATCCAATTCTTGGTCATCCCTGACCATGGCTTCCTTTATGCTCCTTACCTCTATAATTTTCTCTTATACTATGAAAATCATGTCCAAAATTCTTCTTTTGTCCCTTCAAAACTTTCTCTAGATCTTAATCCTAATTGTTTGCATAACTAAAGTGACCCTATGTTTGAATTCAACATCATTAATGATTCCAATTAGAGTGGTCTTGGTAGGATTTAACAACATTATTCCCAAGAATTTCTCAATTATAATGATTAATCCCTTATCATTTTCCAATAACCTATTAAATTTTTTTGTCCAAGTATTTAGGCCTTGGACCTTGCCTAATATTAACCCTAGTATGCTATTCAAATGTGCTAAGCTAATAGTCTTGAATTTAGGAATCTTATTCCTAATCACAATGTCAATGAGATCCCTAACCTAGGTCTCTACCTTTTTCTTCTCTATTATTTACTCCTTGGATACTTCACGTTGCTGGCTTAGATCATCCTACCTTAGCTTTATTGAAATCAAATAATTGAACATATCAAAGAATGAGGGCTCAAGTATGTCTATTATGGTGTCAAGGATTGATAAAATGGTCCAAGTTTCTAGATTTTCCTTCTCTCTTTTGAAGTTTTGAATCCTTTATTTCATGCCCTTGACCCCAACCTTCACCTAATCTAATTGAGCCTCAATCTAGATCTTAACATCCTCCTCATACATAGTGGCCTACAAAGGGATTCAACTTTTGGAAGGTGAATTCCTCATCTCCCACCATGGTTATCTTGGTAGTGACCATTTCTAATCTAGCTAGTTCTAGATTAAATTGAATAGTGGTTGATGAGCCTATAAATTTTAGAGGTTCTATGACCTCTACACTTGTGCTACTTGATGCTCTGAGTGCATCCATTTTCTTGATCTTTGGTCTTGGATTGACCATAATTTTCCTTTGTTTTTTCTCCTTTACCATAGTCCTAGTCCATGGCTTCATTTCATCATGTAATTCAACATTGGAAACCTCTATGAGTACCCATGAGTGAGAGAGAGAATGAATCTTTTATGATTTAACATAAATAAACCACTCAAGGATGATTAGTCCATGAATGGGGAATTCATCACTGAATAGATTGAACTCACTAGTGGGGTGAGTGAATTTCAATCTTGGTTTCTTCTTTGGTCCAATAGGAACCAATGCTATCTCTACCTTCCTCTTCTCTTAGGATGCCATAAGGACTATGTCAACATCAAACTCTTTTCCTTTCTCTCCTATAGGCTACTTTTCTTGGATTTGAGTCCCTTAAATTAGTTCCTCTTTCCTATCTATATCATATGCCTCTATAAGTTCCTTGAGGGCACCCTCAAGTGTTTTTTCTAGTTTTAAGGTAATCATATATATATATATATATATATATATATATATATATATATATATAATTGGGGAAGGTAGCCTTTATGAGAGTGTTGAAGATGAGGGCCCTTCTCTAAGCCTCTCTTATAATTTCAATTCACCTAATTTCTCCTTACCATAGCCTTGTTCATCTTGGTCTTACACAATTTACCCTTGAGTTTTTGGTTTTTCTACTTAGGGTTATTCATGAGATTTCTTGGATTGTCTAGGTAATAAGTGATATTGTAAATGATGCATTTGTCATACCTCTTTTTATGGTTTGTCATCCTTGGTCAACCTGTGTTCAAGTTTGATGTTGTGCCCTTTGATACTGGCTAACACCTCTTCATAATTATTATCCTTAATATAAATGGTGTCATGAACATCAAGTTGATGCATGTATTCAGGCTTGGGGATCTTCTTCTCCTTCAAATGATTACTCACTATACTCTTTGGGTCCCATGTTTTGGGCTCATCTAATTTAAACCCAAATGAGTCCCTATGCTTGGACATGGTATCAACATATTTCCAATCTTGAAGTATAGTCCTCCCAATAATTAGAGGGAAGGGGTAGAGAAGACCCTTCCTCTTCTCTTTATAAATTTCATCAATGCCATGGATGAGCTGGGAGGCAATTTCTTGCTCAGCTAATTTTCTAGTAATAAACACTAGCAATTTATAAGGCTAAGACACGATCCCCTCAATCCTAATGACTATACAATCAGGGTAGAACTAGATGTCACCCATCATTTCTACATACTTATTGATTAGTGGATGGATCCTAGGCATGGGAACACCTATGATGGCCTCCACTATGACTAGGTAGACATAGTCACAAATAAATTACATATGCTTCATATATTTAAAGATGTGAAATTTGGACTAATGGTGGGAAATGGTGTTTTTTACCTTAGGATACGAATTTATAATCCCTTGGAAGTTGATAGAGGCTAGTAGGGAATCTAGTATGTATGATATCATATATAATTGCTTAGATGTTTTCCTTTTGATGGCAGTGAATTTTTTGGCCAAGAAGACACTGATCAAATATCTAATTGGAGGGGTGAGATTCTCTTCCACCATAAAATGCACATAGGGGACCCAAATTTTATTCACATAGGTTGTTAAGGGGGCTCTAGTGGCTCAATTTAATAGGGTCATTATTACTCTGATGCCTTCCCTAAATTAGACTATTAGGATCTTACCCTCAAATTCTCTAAAGATATGGGGTCCTTGGTGTAATTAGAGTCTAAGGATATAGTCTAGGTCCTAATTTATAGTCCATTAATTTATTTTAGAAAAGTTCAAATGGGGAATTAGGAGCTTAGAATATTTTTGAAAAGTTATAAGAGAAATATAAGCTACCTTCTTAGAATTTCCCTCGTGGATGATCCATTTGTTATCAATTATATAACCAAAAAGATAAGAATAAGGATATATATGCAATGTAGTACCTCATGTCTTATCATAACATAATAAAGGTCAAACATCTAAATAATGACTAGGTCATAATTCCTCTAACTCATCCTGGCAATTTTTTGCTCCTCATTTATAATGGGCTTTAGTTCTTCCATAGTGAAGAATAGTTTAGACCAAATCTTGATGCTTGGGGAATTCAAGGCCAAATGTCCAATTTAGTGTCTTTGAAGATTATTCATTCATTATCTATGGATAAGTAGAGTTTTGTCTCCTCTTTTAGCTATTGCTAATGATCTACCATAGTTTTTACTACTTCAAATTGTTTACACTAATTGTAGATGGTCTTTGTTAAAGATCTTTTGCACTCAAAACATAATAAAGCTCTCTTTAGATAAAATTATAACCAATTATATTAATTTGGGTCACTTTTATGTAGGGTTTAGGGTTTTAGATCTTTAATAGTAGGATATATCAAGACTCTAGCTTATACATGCCTTGAATTTGATATGGACCTTTGCTTTTATACAATCACATTTTTGGGCCAAAAATATCTTTCATTTTATCCTTTTTTGATTGTGTGGTGCCTATGTGGCATTGGTCTATACCTTTCATGGCATTTTTTATAAATTATTTTGAGCATTAGCCATTGGTATTTAAAATACCTTCTTATATTTTATATCATCAGATTAAAATCCTATATTACTGTAAGCTATTTAATATAATCTAGGCCCTTGCTTGTGATTAGCTCCTTTCTATTCCAAGTCCCATTATTGTGATACTTATCATCTTTGTGTACCTTCCTATGATTCATATCCTACATTAATCATTTATTGAATGAACATTAACCACATGACAAGCTCATGGGCCTTTGAAAAGTCATGGGTAGCTTCATGCAATTATGTCATCTTCTAATGACAAAGCACAAACTATCATATCATATGTTAGTTCTTCTTCAAATGGTCTTTCACCATGCATTGAGCCCATAGGCTCTCAATTTTTCATTAAAATTTTCATAAGATATTTGTGTGATTGGGGCATCTCCCCATAATGAAGCACAAGTTATTGATCTGGAAAGATGCCCAAGCTTTAAGTTAACATGTTACTAAGGTAGGATTTAGGCTTAAATTCCTTAGGCTAAGGTTTATTTCATGTTTATTAAACATAAAATAAACCTTAGGCTAAGAAATTTATACCTAATTTTTTTGAATTCAAATAAAGGGGACCAAGGTTAAATATTTTAGGCCAAAGTTTACATTGTGTTTAATAAGCACAATGTATTTTGTGGGATACAATATTTATGCTAAGCCTTATAAATCATGATCAAAATGGGTTCAAAATGACATAATGGTCTAATGTTATATAGGGTTTTAATGTATTAAAAAACACATGAAAACCTTTTGTTATATGCATTTAGCTTAAGTTATACATTTTAAAAGACCTTTTAAAATGATACTTAGCATAAGTATTTAGCCTAAGGTTCACGACATTTAAACATGCAAAGGGGACCTTAGGATATAGATTTAGGATAGTTAATTTTTCATATAATTAGACCATAAGACCATTTCAATCTTTACAAATTGAAGATTTCCAATGTTTGATCATATTTCAATCACTTACCTTAGCTTGTAAAGCAATTTCCAAGCCTTACAACAAGATTTTAGAGTGTATTTTGATCCTTAGAAGAATAATTCATTAGCTTAAATTTGATGGTTTCATGGACATAAAATATGCCATTATGGGCATTAAATGATGGTTTTGTGAATGTTAATTTCAAGATAGTAAAGCTTTTAATTTGATGGGCTTAAACTTGATAGTTGTGAAAATGTCAAATATGTCCTCATGAACATCAAATGATGATCATGCAAATTCCAATTTTAAGCTCTTAAAATTATTATGACCTAATGTGAGAGTATCACTTGTCACCTCTATCAGGATTCCCAAGATCTTTGACTTAATTCACTACATTAGATCAAAATTAGAAATGAAGTGACAACCATAAGATCATTATCTAAGAGCTTTTTCATGATTGGTTGCTTTGTCATGCAGGACCCATTTGTCCTTGATAATTAAATGTAAGGGTGTCACATGTTGATCCTATGGGCCTTTCATATTATTTTGAATTTTTAACTATGCCTCACTCTATTTGGTTGAGTCCTTATAATTAGGCAAGAACCATTGATCATGATTTTATGGCTTGAATGTGATTAGATAGGGGGTTACGTGTGGGATTATTTTAGGCTTTCGTCATGCTATTCAATCAGAAGGCCATGTTGAAGCACACACTATTAGATCATCTGAGATAAATTTTGTTTAAATCAAAGCTCATCCTTTCCTCACTTTGTTGGATCAAATACCATAATAAATTGAGGGCTGTTGGATCCTGCAAGATGCAAGGAAGTTAAGTTAGGACCACGGTGATATAAAAAGACTTAGACTAAGGTGTTAATATTATGATCTTAATTGTATTAATAAATATGTTAGAGCATTAGGATTAAAACCTTAGCCTAAGGTATAAATCAAGGGACTAAGATAACATAAAAGTGGACTCAAGGAATAATACTTAACCTAAGATGTTAATACTAAGGTCCCATTAGTATTAATAAATATAATGGGGCCTTAGGGTTAAAACATTAGGCTAAGTTAGGGAATATTAAAAGGACCTTGTATTACAAATATTGGTTAGGTGTACAAGGAAATTTAAAGGGGTAAATAAAGAGAACCAATAATTTTAATTTGATTTTTATTCATGTTAAAAAACATGACTAACCTTAAAACATAAACTTTATACTTAGGCCCAAAATATATTTTTAAAAGGTTCCCGCCAATTGCTTCCTACTAGCATTCAAATTTGAACTGAGGGTTTTACCAAGGTTTTAGAACATTAATTTCTCAAGGAAAAAAACTATTAAACCTATAAATAAAATAAATAAAAACAATTTATTATAATTTTTAGAAAAAATTAAATCAAAACACCATTGAGTAAACCAGCTCTTAACAAAGTGGTTGATCTTTAAATTCTACAAATGATCTTATCATCCCATATTTTCATGTTCAATTTCTAGAGTTTCTAAAGGGTTCCAATTTTTAAAAAATGGGTTTATGTTGATCCCAAAATAATTATAAGATACTAATTATATAATTTTAAGGGTTGAAGCTATGATCTCCATGAATTGGTTTTTGATTCAAGTGGCAGTCCTTTATGAATAATCGTTAACACAAAAACCTGTGTTAAACCTCCCTAAAACCCTAATAAGGACCTGATATGAAATATTTTGTTCAAAATAGATTAATGTGTATTCAAATAACTATTTAATATATTGTATCATTTATTTAACCCTCCCAGGTACCTCTAGGTGGTGTTGGTTAGTTAGATTAGAGAGAAAATGCACAAATATAGGCTTATTTGTCAAGAAATTATTGTAGCTCTCAGAAGTTATATTAGTAAAGAAGATTAAATGGGTGTGAGAAGAATATAGAGACTCATTTTACATTTCCATGATAATTTATGTATATTTTATAGTCTTAAATTATTATAACTTAGTCATCCAAGTAAGTGAGTCACAAATAGACCTAATAGTGCAAATAGTGTAAAACCTAGGTAGAGATAAAAAAATATATTTGAAGGCCTATGCATGATAGATTGATACTAAAAAGTGCATGAATAATTTATTTATAAATTTTAAGTCATGATAATTTTTTGATAATATTTAAAGGTCAATGTATGTGGTGAAAATTTTGCTCACAAAATGACCTATTTAGTTCAGATAGGATTATGAAATCTAGGGTCAAGAAATTGGTCTACAAGACCAATATTTGGCATTAGACCATATGAATCTTATATATAAATATATTTTTTTATATATCATATAACTATTTTTATGCATCTTGAGCTATTATAAGTGTCTACATAGATGTTGGATATCTAATTCATCATGACTAGTTCTTAGGTGAATTGGTAGTTATGAATAAGTGAGTTGTAGAGATGTTTTTAAACCTTTATATAATGAGAGAAGGTGTTATAATAATCTAGTTATGACCCTGAGGTCATGTAAAATATATTTACATGTTGCATTTCTCATAACTGAATATCTTAAGGGTGTTTAAGCTTCATTATTTGAAGACATACTTTTATGGTACATAGGCCTAATAGGGTAGTTTATCTTAGAGGATGTTTCATGTTATGAATGAAGGATATAGGTGTAATCAAGTATAAAAAAGGTCAATTTAGTTTTTGGATAAGTTATTTAAGGGTTTTTAATTGTTATATAAATCTATATGGGCCCAAGAAGATCAAGTTTGATGTTAATAGGATAGACCTAATGTAATTAGGTATTTATAAGACCTAAAGGAAGAATAAGGCCTAATTGTGTTATGGAATACCAAAATGGGTTAAAATTATGATTTAAATATGTTCATAATATATCCTAAGACTTATTTTTTTTCCAACTGAATATTTTGAATGTGTGTGGCCAACCACGTGGTATGTGACCATGAGTCTAGTATATATACAAGGTAGTTTAGGCCTAATTATGAGTATGCAATATAAGTGAATAAGATCTTGCATGGTTGACAAAAAAGAGGTATTAAAATGAGAACATAATATAATATCATAGGTATGATTATAAAAATTCATGATGTGGTTTATTTGGTGCTAAGTTGTTTATGAAGTTGGTGCTTCCTTGAAATTAGGTTCTTGTTAAATCATAGTCAAGTGCATGTTTGACTTTATTGAGGTTGGTACTCCAGGTTGAGTTGGTGTTAAAAAATAATTGGTATTTTGTTTTTATAGGATTGTATTACATTTACAAATATTATAGAGGTTTTGATTTCCCTTTGGGTTTTCCAACTCATATATGTGTTATCTTATCTGAATGGTTCTTTATGCTTTGTTAGATCACTATGTTGCTTTCATAGTTCATGAATGTTTGAGTATAATTAAAAGAAAGTTTTTTTAAACACTGATTCACCCCACCCACCTCTCAATGATTATTCTTCCAAAATTTATTTATTATTATTGGAATTTAAATTATTAAGTGAAAAATTATACATATATATACCTTAAACACTTTTGATATAGGATAGCCTTTTATGCATAAATAACCATTCAAATTAAGGTAAAGTGCCTTGTTATAATCGATTGTTGATTTGATCTAACTAATATTCATTAAACCATAAATCTTGGTGGTTTTTAAATGGTTATTAATATAAAATAATATATTGTTACCTTCTTAGTATAAATTCATAATTTAAATGTTATATATCTAGTTCAAGTATGATTCTATGATCCAAAATCCAAAAGGTAAATGTTACTATCTCATCAAGTATCATTTGACAATCTTATCAATAAATTTCTTGGTGCATAATTTAATAGTTTAATGGTCTTATTTAATTAATTGTATAATAATTATGTAATATGGATGAGTTTGGATATCACTGGTTTTATAATACACTTGGAATATGTATGAGAATTTTTATAACTTATATTTTTTACTAAAAATATATATGAATGGATATGGGTTCTTAATGGTCCTTTATTTTTATAATATGAGGCTAACAAATGGATTTAGCAAAACTTTAAATGGGATGTTAACATTTCCCATTACCTTATGACATATTGACCTTGAAGTTTAATATTATATCACATGAGTATATTATTATTTCATTATCTCTCCTTAAATAAATAATATTGAGTATATGGACTCATTTTAGGAGTATGATGATTGTTTAATTAAAAGACTCTAATTCTAGAGTTGTATACCCAAGTATGCTTGAACATCTTGTTAATGTATTTTTATAATAATACTCTATGGAAACTACATTTCATACCAAATATTTATCTCAAAAATATTTAAACATATTTTTACTTAATTAAGGTCAAGGACATTCAATTTTTTATATTAGGAAAATAGTTATTGTGATATATAGTTTGGAGTTTATGAGTGTGTATTTACACACTGATACACCTCAATATCTATACTTAATGAGAATAAGATACTTATTTATAATTATTTTTTAAGGTGATTTAACCTTATGTAAGTTTTAATCCCTTTTATAATCATATTTTATATTTGGAAGTATGCTAGTTTGTGTGTGAAGAAGAGATTATCTTATTTCTTCAGTCATGATAATTTGCTTCACACATAATTTTCTTCTTTATTTGAGGAAAAAATTGAGATGTTTCATTTGGTATCAGATCATGGCTTATACTCTAGGGAATTTTATGGAAGAAATTTTATAAACTTTTGATATTATTAAACTATTATTTTGTGACTATTCAGATGGTTTAAGAAGATCTAGTGGTGTTTCCAATGCCAATAATAACCTAGTCAATAACAACTAAGGAAGAGACAAAGGTGGGATTAGAGGGAGAGGCTGTGGTGCCCATAATATTAATAAAAATAGAAATTACCCACCACATATCAACAATGCTAATATAAATTATGATGTTCCTATTGTTAATATAAATGGAGGTAACCCAATTGATAAACATAAATAAGTCTTTAATGTAATCTTGTCAGCTTTAAATTACATTCAAAGTAAGATTAAAACTCAAGAATGTAGATTGAATAACCTTGAGGGTGTCCCTCATGAAGATGTCATGACATTATTTCACCTACATTTAACTCATATTAATATTATATTTAAACTATTTGAGACATTTTTTTTTTGCTTACTATGGTGTTACATTTATGTTATCTACATTGGTACATTTATTATAATTACTAAGATAATTCTAGATACATTTTCATTACAACATTAGATATTTATGCTTAATGTGTACTTATTTATTATTTAGTTAGATGTGTTATTTAAATGTTATTATTACATTTATTTTATTTATATGTATAAATAATATTGATGGTTTATTCATTGAATGTAGGTACAAGTACTTGAGATAGGTTGTGTTTGGATCTGAGCAGTAGAAAAATAACATGGATGAATGAAATAATGAATTCAATTGTAAAAATTAAGACTAATGGTAATGTTGATTAAGTCATTTTATTTACATAATTTAAGTGATGAGTGTTATAATTTTATTTTTGGTTTCATTATTGGTTGATTTTAATCAGTTTTGACTTTTGTGCAAAAATCACTTTTCTTGATGTTATCGGATTTTCAATTATCACTTTGTTAAGTCATAATTAGTTTTAGCGACTATTGAATTCTTATTGATTTCATAGTTTTACTCATTTGTATTTTATGTTTAAATGATTTAATGAATGTTTACTTGGACATGGAATTATTTCATGTATTTTTTCAATGTTTGTAGTCATTTTGATTATAGACTCTTTATTGTCTAGACTAATTATCCTTATGTTGTTTGGATGATTGCTTAACATTAACCATCTTTTAGTTGAAGGATATCATGATCGTGTTATGTATACTCTATGTTTATATGCTTATGCATTAAGGTTTAGAAATTAAAGGACTTATTTCATTATTTTTTCATTTGGCATGCATTATTTGTCATAGCTTAATTGGCTTGGATTTGTGCTTAAGATGTTAATTTTTGACCCACCTTGGGGGCATTGGTAATTAGTTGATGTTGTATTTTATAAATCCATATGACTTTAGAGTCATGTAATTAGCTTGAGTTACAATGAAAAGGTAAATACTCTTCCATGGGTTTTTAGGTTTTATTATGTTCATTTGGACTTGGTCGTTTAAAGATCTCTATGCCTTGGGGAGACTCTACCAAATTTTTTTGGCATGGTGGCCAAGGGGAATGTAATGCACCTCTTACATGAGGTTTTTTGGGGGATTTAACTATAATTAATCCATTAGTATTTTTATCCATGTTTTAGTATATTTATCTAGGGTTTGATTTGGCTGATATTATTCAACTGGTTTTGTTTGAGGCATATAGATTTTGAATGCTAGTTTTGCATAGAACTTTGGGAGACTAGAAGAGAAGAAAAAATTATTCTATGGTCGACTTCCAGATCCCATGTAAGTGGTGATTTTAAAATTATGTGTGTTCATTTTAAAGTGGTTTTTAATGGTTAAATAAGTTATGGTTTTAGCCATAAACACTGGCATTTGATTCTGCCTACTTTACAATGTTTATTGATAAAACCCTAACTAGGGTAGATGGTATTTATTTTCCTATGTTATTGCACAATGGCCATATATGGATCATCTATGGATTTTAAGGATATAAATATGAATATATAATATGATATTATTTATATTAGATATGTTGGACATATATACTATGCATATATATTTCATTTATTTATTTTATTTGGGTTTATTAGCACTGATATGTTGTTTGATTGATGGCAATCATTGTGTTATTATTTTTTGTTATGATGTTTAAATTAGAAAAAACTACATGATATAATGACTATGATGTGTATATTTTGATTGTGTTTTTGTAATTTGTTTTATAAATTTAAAACCCTAGTAGGGTTTAATGTTTGAGATGCCATCATGATAATGGCTATGGCTAGGTATTGTATCAATTATGTTGAGTTTATAATTTGGTTTTATATTTTAAAACCCTAGCTGATATTAATATGGGTTTATAAATAAATGATGTTGCATTTATTTTTATCTTGTTGTTATTTTTAACTTGTAGCCATAAACTTGGAGGCGATGATATTTTGAGTCTCCATGGGATTCGAAATGGACTTTAAGGATTTATGGAAAATAATATTTTATTATGATTATTTGTCTACATGAGTATGTTTGACTGTTATTTTATTATTTGGTTATTATTTAGTAGACTTGAGATTGTCAAAATCTATTGGGATTATTATCATGATTATGATAATGATATTTGAATTATTTCCTGTTATTATTAGTTGAATTTCAGTTGAAAATAATTATCAATTCAATTATTTAATTGATTGATTATGTATATCATTACAAATGATATTAAATATTTTACTATTTTTAGTAAATTTTATTTTAGTGAAAATGTTTACGTAAGTTTTCATTTAACATTTTTAGTTGGTTGGAATTGTTGTCTTCCTTTTTAATAATTTATATTTAAATCATTAATATCTATTAAATTTGTATGTAAGGATGACTATCTAGTAAATTTATGGAAAAAATATTTATAGGCCATATTATATTTTTGAATAGGATATGGCTCATAAATCAAGAATCTCTTAAAATTAATTGTGATCATAATCAAGTATAAAGTTAATAAATCTAGGTAGGTTGGTTTGTTTGGTTCATTTTCTATTTGTTATTAATTTGTTGTCTATTATCAAGCTTGGTTCATTTTTTTGTTTTTGCTCCATTTCTCTATTGCTCTGATCCATATCCAACTAATGGTTGGGGTGGTATAGGGACACTTATGATTGGCCTTACTGGGACTAGTGAGGTGTGTTTAACTTCATTGGTTTGCATGCAAAGATTTTGATTCATTTCTTCTTATCTTGAGTTGTGATAGTTGGTTGTAGATGAACTAAAATGTTATGTAATCCATTTTATTTATAGTTCATGATACTTATATTTGATACAAATAATGTTATGTATATCATGTAAGTTTGGTTTATGGTTATGGTTGTAGTTTATCATTTTATTATTCATGTAATCTTGTATTATAATTTAAATATAGAATTTCATTAGTTCATTAGTACGTTTGGTAGTACAAACATAGTTATGTAATTTATTTATGTACTTGAAATTAGTCACTTATTTTGGAATAAATAGTTTTATAAAAATGATTAGAAATCTTTAATTACTATATTTATTGATCATTGGTTGGCTTATAGTTGAAAATGTGTTCATATCTTTGTTTTTACTTGCACATTATTGAGTTATTAGAATTAGACTCACTATTTAATTAAGGATGTAAATAACTCTATTGGAACCTAGTTATAAAAACTATTTATGATTTTTCAATGATTATTATAATGCAAATAAGTGCATGATAATTGGAAGTATTGTTAGCATGTTAGAATTTATTCACAAGAATAACCTTGAAATTTAAATTACCTTGTATGCTTCTTATGAAATCAACATTAGCTTATAAAATATAAGTGATGATATTCATTGAACATGTTCACGTGTGTGAAGCATTATAATACATTATTATGATGTATCTTGTAAGTTATATTTTAATGACTTTGTGAATTACCTTAAACTATACAAAATTAATTTAGAGATTAATTAAATTAATGAGAGATTTTTGAGACTTCATTAAATAACTTATGACAATAACTATATGGAATAATAAAATGAAATTCTTGTGTTTATAATTTGGTGAGCTAAATAGATTATAATCATCATAACACTTATGCATAAGTTTGTAATTATTTTTAAAATATTTATTAAGGATTAAAATGAGAGAATTACTAAAGTAAAATTGTATAAATCCTATAAATTATATTAGAAGACAATCATTTCACTTTGAATTAATAAGCACTATCAAGTACAAAGGACTGTTATAGGTAGATCCTTTTAACTCATTGAAAATGAATTATGTAGGATTATATAACTCTTATGCATATGTTATAAGTAAATTAGCAATAATATACTTAGTGGAAGGTTTAAAAAGAGAATGGATATTACTAAATAAGACATATTTTTATTCAGGATCAAATGTTCCATTTTTGGAATTGTCCATTGGAACATATAAAAAGCTAATTGATATCATTATATCATAAAAAAAAGCTAATGAAATTATATTATTAAGTTACTATCAAATAATCTAGTTCAGAACATAAGAATAAGCAAGTCCTAATCTTAAGGAAAGAAATTAAAATATGCTTAGGCTAAATTCATGAACAAGACTTAGTATCAATACACTTAATCTATGAGACTATTAATTTGTATTGAGTCCATTAAATTCATATGACACTTGTATTGGTACTAATGAGAATTATAAGGCTAACCTTAAGATAATTTGAGATCCTTAGGCATGATTTGTCATGGAATTTAACCCTACTTGTATATTTTTATGATGTTCCTAAATATAACATAATCATGGTTGTTGAAACATCCCATGAATCTTGAACACTTCTTGAAGCAATTCTTGCCAAACCTCATGTCTCTGTTTATTGTGAAATCAAAAGGTGTTCAAATTCTTTGTATTAATATTTTAATTTGTATTTTTCCCTTGATCTTTGTCTATTGCATGTGATATGGTAGACCTTGATCAAGTAAGATTAGTATGATGATTCTTCTATTAAATTAGTTCTTACCTTACCAATATTTTTTGAACTTTTTTGAATTTCCCCATGAAGTATTGTCTATTCTATAGCCTATATATGTACATGGGTAAGGGCATAAGTTAGTGATGACTTTAATAAAAAGGAAATAATGAATTAAATGGATAGAGGTGAGTGGGTAAGGCCACACTGACCCACTTCTATCTAAATATTAAGTGGTTAAAATGCTTCCTTATGAAGTAATTAATGAGTTATGTGCTTGGTCTAGTTCATATGTTGGCTATAACATTTTTATGGATCTCATTATATGTCTCCATGCTAAACTGTAATTGAAATTTTATTCTATAGTTATTTTTTCAACTTATCAAAAAAATTGTGGTTGTGACATATTGGTATGAGAGCATAATTTATTGCTCTAAGAAACTTTGGGAAATGTTTCTTTCTAATTTTATATTGAGTTGTTATATATTTCACCACAAGATGGTGAGGACAAGATCTATAATAGAAAATAATAACGCAAGGAATGTTAACCTAGGTAGAGGAATAGATCAAGGTCATAGTGCCAATATTATTAAGAGAGAGGAATCACCTCTTAATAATGTTAAATCCAATAATCATGAGAAAAATAATCCCAACATTACCCAACAGGTAGTTTTGAATAAAATTATAACTACATTTAATTCACTTCAAAGTAATATAGACACCCAAGAATGAAGGTTGAAAAATATAGAAGGCTTTCCAAATAAATAACTTCCAACTAGAGGTAATAGGTAATTTGATGAACTAAAATTTCATAATAACCATGATAATGTGGCTAATCATATCATTAAAGATATTAAAAAGTTGTCTCCACCAATATTTTCAAGTGAGGAATCAAGTGATGTAACTGATGCATAGTTAATACACTTGTATAAGTATTTTAATCTACATAACATGTCTTATAATGTGATGAAAATATTAGTTGATTATCAACTAGTAGGAGATACAACTCTTTGGTGGAACCATATATGTGTTCTAGAGAGATATCAACCAAATACTCTTATCTACCCTAATTTTTAAAGGTAATTCATGAAGAGGTATCTCAACTCTAAATTTAAGGAATAAAAAATCATTGATTTCAAACTATTAAAATAAAATAATATGATTATGATTGAATATTAAAATATGTTTTTAAATCTACTAAATCATGTTAACTAAATGCATGATGAAGAGACTAAAATCACTAAGTTTAAGTTGGGTTTGAAAGAGATATTAATGCATGATGTGAATATGAATAAACCTAAGACCATAAATTTTACTATCAAATTTTATCATAGTTTAGAAGAGAAATAAAAGCCTCATCAAAAGGTAAGAAAAGATTTAAAATAGAATAGGCACTAATCTAATAATAAAAATGTGTCTCTTTCTCATAAAAAATTTGTGAAATCTAACCCTAACTATATATTTACAAGGATTACAAGTGTTTTAAACAAATTTCAATGGCAGGATAAGAATTTCAAGAATTTAAATTATTCTAAATGTAGTAATTTTAAAATAAATCCAACCCAAGGTATTCAAAATATGCCTTCTACTAGATCAAATACCATTTTTTTGATGTTGTAAAATACTTGAGTATGTTGGGTATGTGGTGATAACCACTTCTACAAAGATTTCCCTAAGTTAAAACTAGGACAATTAGCTAATCACAGAGTGTATATAGTTATGGATAATAGAAACATAGATTTATAAACAACTCCTATTGAAATTAGAAGTAAAATAAATGAATTTTTGTTTCAATTTTATTTGATTCAGGAGTAACTGATAGTTTTATGGATCTCAAGTTAGTAACATGTTATAAGTTGAATCCATCAACTTTGAAGGATGGTTGGAATATTGAGTTTAGATTAAGTAAAAGAGTACTAGATACTAAGTATCTTGAGAGCATAAGATTAGACTTAGGCATTTTTCAAACCCAAGTTAATTTATTTTAAACTATTCTCAGATCTTTTGATATTATCTTAGGCAAGGATTGGTCACAATAATATAAAAACAAATTTATAATGTTTTAACAAAGTGATATTATTTTAATGATTTGTCAAAACCTATAGAGATTTAATATTTGTTGAAATTAAAATTATGTAAATTGATATCAAATTTATAGCTGAATAAATTAGTACATAAAGGTTGCAAGTTATATGCTATTCAAATGCAAGAAAGTTCACCTATAATAGAATAAAATATTAATGAATATACATTTTTTAAGGAATTTTACGTTTTTTTTCTAGATAAATTTCATGGTTTACCTTTTAAATGCAAATTTGGTTTTTCTACTAATCTAGATCCAATGGTAACCCTTATATTAAAATAAATTTATCGTATGAATGTATCAAATTTGTAAGATCTAAAAGATCAACTAAAAAAACTACAAAAAATGTTAGTATTAGGCCATATGCATCACCTTGGGGTGCACTAGTGGTCTTTATGAAAAACAAATATGGAACCTTGTGATTGTGTGTTGACTATCACATGTTTAACAAGGTTAACATTAAGAATCAATATTCTTTGCCAGGGATAAATGATCTATTTGATCAAATGAAGGATTTAGATATCTTTTTGAAGATAGAATTGACATCAGGCTATCATCAAATAAGGATCAAATAATATTATATCCATAAGACTACTTTAAAAATAAATTCTAGACCTTACTATTTTAAGGTAATGTCTTTTGGTTTAACTAATGCACATGTTGCATTTGTGAACTCATTGAATAGTGTATTCAGGAATTTTATAAAAAAAGTTTATTTTGGTATTCTTTAATGAAATACAAATCTATTCTAAGAATGTATTTAAAAATTAAAAACATTTATGCTTAGTGGTACAAAGGCTAAGGCAATATAAAAGGTTTGGTAAATTGTCTAAATGTGTTTTATTTCAATCTAAGATCCACTATCTAGGTCATATTATATCTAAGGTTAGTATTTTTATTGATCTAGAAATATTAAATCTATTCAAGATTGACCTACTCCTAAAAGCATACATGAAGTACACAATTTTATGGTATTGGATGGTTATTGTAGAATATTTGTTGATTGCTTTTTATAAATTGGCTAATCCAATAACTTCCTTGTAGTGAAAAGATACAAAGTTTATGTGGACTTCAAAATGTGAAAATATTTTTTAAAGTTTAAAGAGATATTAACTTTGGCACCTGTACTTTTTATACTAGATCAAAATGGAAATTTTGAAATATGGGTTAATGCCTCTAAAGAAGACTTGGGTGGTGTGCTAACTCAGGATGGTTTAGTTGTGGCTTATGATTCATGTAAATTGAAGGACCATGAGAATAATTATACCACTCATGACCTTCAACTTTTTTACATTGTTCATGCTTTGAAACAATGAAAACACTTTGTTTTAGATAAGTATTTTGAGGTAAAATATTATCATCACAATCTAAAATATTTGTTTTCTTGGGATGATTTATATGTGTGCCAACATAAATGGCTATAATTTTTAAGTAATTTTGATATGAATATTTTATATGTGAAAGGTAAGGATAATTATGTTGTTGATGCATTTAACCAATGCATGTATCTCATTGTCTTATCTATTTTTAACAATAATTTTAGAACTAAAATATTAGAATAACAACATTCTGATAATTTTTGTCAAGATGGAAATGCAAAATTGGTTGATGAGCCTATTGAAAAGAAAATGTCTAACTTTTATATTAATTATAATAGTTTAATTAGACATAAAAATAAAATATATCTGATTCTAGAGACTTAAGGAAGATTTTGCTAAAACAAGTGCATGTAGCACCTCATTTTACTCACCTAAGGGTCACAAAGATGACCCATGAATTGAAAAAGATGTACTATTGGATTGGAATGAAACATAAAGTTGATTAATTTGTGTCAATATTTTTGGAATGACATGTGAAAGATAAACATTAACATCTAGGAGGATTGTTGTATCCTCATGATGTACCAAAAGGTAAGTGGGCTATGATTTATTTTGATTTCATAGCTAGTTTTCCAAAATCTATAAGCAAACATGATACTATTTTGGTTATGATAGATAAATTTACTAAAGTTTCTAATTTTATTGTTATAAACTTGACTAATTATGCATCTATGTTTGCTTCATAGTTTGTGAAATAAATAGTAAAGTTGCATGGCATGTCTAACGTTATTATCTCAGATAAAAATAAAAAATTTACTTCAAGGTTTTAGGAAATTCTGACTTCCACTTTTATTAAAAGTTAAAATTTTAGTTCATATTATTAGTCAAAAGAGATGGTTAGACAAAAAAATTTAAATCAAGTTATGAAAGACATGTTAAGAAAGTCTGTGATGGATCAACAAGGTAAATAGGAAGATTAATTACACTTAGCTACATATTATTATAATAATATGTACCATTCAATGACTAAAATGAATCCTTTCAAAGATTTGCATGGATTCAAGTTTATAACTCCACTTAGCTAGGAAATTTCACAAAATAGGATTGCTATTGGTCTTGATGTTTTGCAAGAATAAAATATGCAAATGGAAACTATACAACAAAATTTAAATGTTGCCTCTGATAAGTAAAAGAGTTATGTAGATTTTAAAAGGACAAAACAATAATTAAAAGTGGAAGATAAGGTTTTTATATGTGTTATACCATAAAAAAATTTAATTAAAATTGGAAAGTCTTCTAAATTAGTTCCTTGGTTTGTATGACCCTTTGAAATTTTGGATAAAATTGGTCATGTTGCCTACCAACTAACCTTTCCTCCTTCCTTGTCTTGGATTCACAATGTGTTTCATGTTTATTTATTGAGAAAGTATATTATTAATCCATATTATGTTTTATATTAGACACATCTTCATATTTTAGAAGAGGAAAAATGTAGTTGGATCCAATGAAGATCCTAGACCATCACAACGTTAAATTAAGAGATACAAGATTTCTTAGTATTGGTTCATTGGGATCCCTTATTGAAAATAAGTTATACATGGTAAGATGATAGTATTTTAAATCATCATTATCTTTGGTTTTTTTTATCATCAAGATAACTCTTTTCTAAGTAGAGGATGATGTCATGACCCTATTTGACCTACATTTAATTTATGTTACTGTTAGTTATGAACTATTCAAGACATATTTTTATTTTCTTATTGTGGTGTTATATTTCTATTACTTACATGTCACAATCATATTTTTTTAATAAATATAATCTAAAAAAAATCACCTAGAGTTTAGCATGAAAACATGTAATGAGGTCCATAACTATGGTATATCCAACATGAGAACTAACCCAAGTGCATAACTCATCAATGACTTTATTAGGAAGCATTTTAACCACGTATTATTTGGATATAAGTGGTTTAGTGTGGTCTTACCTAGTCACTTATATCTATGTACTATGTTGTGGCCTTCTTAATCAAGTCATTACTAACTTATGCCCTTACTTGAGTACTTGTATAGGTTATATAACAACCAACACTTCAAGTGTAATTTAACAAATCTTAACAAGAATGGTAAATTAATATCATATTCAATATAATAATCATCATATTAATATTTTTTAAGTAAGAGTTACCAAATCACAAGTAACAGATAAAGATCAAGGGAAAAGGGCTATTTCCAAAAGCAATGTAAAGCATTTTAACATCTTTTCATTTCATTATCAAATTGATGCACAAGGTTTGACATAAAATACTTTAAGAGGTTTGAAATATTAATGATATTATTTAACAACCATGATTAAGTTATGTTTAAAAACATCTTACCATTATATAATTAGGGTACAAACCCATGATAAAGCACGCCTAAGGATTTTTTAATTACTTAGGTTAGATTTACATTTCCCATTATTAACGACATGAGTCCCACATCAGTTCAATGGAACTAATACACATTAATAGTCCTATGGACTAAATGTACTTATTCAATCTTGTTCTTAAAGATTTACTCATTGTCTTATATCCATGTAATTAGCTTAAACATTATTATATTTCTTACTTTAAGATTAGAGATTAGTTGTTCTTAAATTCTAAGGTATATTATTATAATAACAATATAATTTCATTTACTTTTTTAACCATTAAAGGAAATAAACCATCTTGTTAAAAGTATCCAATGGTTTATTCCAAACATGGAGCATTTGATCGTAAATCACAATATGATTTAGCTAGGAATAGACATACCCTTTTTTTACACTTTCCATGAAGTATATTATTTAAAAATTACCTTCAACATATGCATAAGGTTTACATAATATTATTATAATTTAATTTCAATGAATTATTTAGGAGTAGCCCATAATAATCCAATACATTTAATAAAGATTTAATTTAAAAGTGAAATGATTTTATTTTACAAGACATTTAGAATATGTATACATTTTTAATTTATTTATTAATTATCCCATATTAATCATTATCATACATTATATTAAGTTACTACAACTATCATATAAGTATTATGCCACATTTAATCTATTCAATTCACTAACTATATTATAAGGATTTCACTTTACTAAATTATATAGCTATAGACTAAGGTCCCTAATGAAGTATCAAAAACTTTCATTAGTTAATCCATATCACATATAAGTTGTTATAGTATATAGTGATTTGAAAATTACTTTAAACATAACTTTTAATTGCACTAAATTATTTCATTACAATGCTAATCCCAAGTGAACCTGTTTAAATAATAACATCACTTAGATTTTATAAGCTTAAGGTTAATTATATAGAAATCATTAAAAGTAACTAAGCATACTAACATTATCATTCAATTCTCATATTCTTAATTTAGTAAAAGAATCATGTCATACTTCTACTAACTTTTACAACTAAGTTCTAAAACAGTTTTTTGTATCTTCAAATAACCAAGCAATTTACAACTACTATACTAATAATGTACAAGTAGAACCAAATACATTAATACATTTATAGATCATAAGTAAAAAAAAACTAATATCATATAGCAACTTAAAATACTGAAAATTTCTAATCAAAGTTATCAAACTATTTATTCCAAACAAGTGTTTAATTACGAGTACATGACAAAGACCACATATCTATGTTCTTCTATTAAAGGTACTAGTGAACAAATGCAATTTCATATATAACTAGTAATACAAGATTACAAAAATGCTCAAATAATAAACTAAAATCATTTCATGAACTAAACTTACATGATAACATACATCTTTTTATATTAAGTATAACTATGATGAATAACATGAATTACAATCATAAATAATTACATAACTACTTTAATTCATTTACAACAAACTATCACAACTCGAAGTAAGAAGAAATGAATAAAATCATTTAATCTATTCTAATAAATCTAAACCCACCTTTCCATTCGCAATGAGCCCAACCATAACTGTCCCTAAATCACCCCAACTATTAGTTGGATATAGTTTAAGTCAGTATAGATATGGTGGAGAAAGGACAATTGAAAAACCTAAGCTTAATAACATTGAAACAAATGATTAATAAATTTAAAATGAACCATGTAAACCAACCCACCAAGATCTATTAAATTGCCACCTGATTTCCATTACAACTCACTTTTTGAGCTTCTTTATTTATTAGACATATTCTATTCAAGAATATAATATGGATCATAAATATTTATGCCATAATTTTTTTAGAAATCATCTTCACATACTAACTTAATAGATATTTATGAATTAAAATTAAACTCATAAAAAAAAAAAAAAGTTACATCCAATTAAAAATTAATAAATTAAAAACTTACGTAAAGATATAGGCCACATTTTTTACCAAAATAGACTTTAGAAAAAGTGATAAAAGCTTAAATATCAACTTTAATGATTAAAACAAACACAACACAAAAAAATTAATTGATCAATATTTTCAATAAGTCAACTTATTAATGAATTGAAAATAATTTTCAACATCATTACAAAAATTATGCCACTAATTCTAGCATGATTTCTATAAACCTGAGTCAACCTAATAATGAATCAATAATACAACAAAAGTCAAACTTATCATGTAGATAAAATAAAAATAATAAAATGTTATTTTTTCACAAAACCCTGTAAATCATTTTGAACCACCATGGAGACTCATTATATCATTATCTCCAATATATGGTTTGAATTTGAAATAACTAATAAGATAAATTTTACTATTCTTCAACAAACTTGACTGCATCCAAGTTATCATTTCTGAAATATAAAACTAAATCAGACACCCAACACATTTAAAAACAACCTAGTTATGGCCATTCAAATATTAAATTCAAAAGAAACAATAACCCATCTAATTGTTTCAATTCATAAAACCAAATATAATCAACACACAACCCTAAACAAACTCATAGCTTCTTGAAAAAAATGACTTCACATTGGTATAAAACCCAACCACAAAATAAAAACATATACACAGTGAGTATATAGCCACACACAACCATATGAAAAAATAAAATAAACTTAATGTATAGCACAAAACACTATATGCATTCATCAAAATCCATGTCTAAGCCATCTATGGCCACCATGTATCAAAATAGAAAACCAAAATCCTTGACCTTAGTTAGGGTTTTATCCAAAAACACCATAACATAGGAAAAATAATGCCAATGTTTATGGCTAAAATCATAACTTATTTTGCCATTAAAAACCAAATTTAAAAAAAAAACACATTTTTAAAAACATTACTTACTTGGATTTTGGAATTTAACCATAGAAGAAATTTCCTCTTCTCTTTCATTCTCCTAAAAATTTATGCAAAACTAACACCAAAAATCCACATGCATCAAACAAAATAGTTGAACAATATATGCAAAAAAAATCCCCAGCTAACTCTACTCAAATCTAAAATTATACACCTATAATGGAGATTATCGCGCATACGCAATTTCAAAATACGTCAGAGGTGGTGGTGCCTGCGTCAGATGCCAGTAGAGATTCTTCAGCGTTTACCCATCCTCCTTACTCTACCAGTGTTTCTCCTAGAGGGGCAGTTGGAGAGCTCCCCACTATGGGTGGGCTTTCCCCTACGTGTGGGGGTAGGGTTTTGATTTCTCCTCACACAACTTCTTCTGTGGATGGGGGTTCTCTTCCCTCTACCCTGCGATTGGCTTTTAGATCCCTTGCTCCTGGCTCAGGTTTTGGATCTAATGGAAGGACTTTTGCTGATGTGGCTGCATTTAAAGCAGGGTTACATGAAATTCCTCTTCTTGCCTCATCTAGGACTTTTCACGCTTTACCTGTAAATGCTTTAAAGCCTATTAAGGTAACTCTTGACTCTAAAGCAGTTGAAGAAATAGTTGATATGGCAAAAGAGCTTTCCTCTTATGCTATAATTTATCACTTTCATGGCTTTTGGCCTTCTCTTGCAGATCTACATGGCTGGATCTCCAAGAACTGGATGCCACTCTTTGAATATTTGGTCCATATATTTTTGTGTGCTAAGGGTTTTTTTATAGTTAAGTTTTATAGCCTCAATGATAGAAAGATTATATTGTGTCAAAATATTTTTTCTTGGGAGGGCAGATATCCTCTAATGGCCAAACCGTGGCATGAGGACTTTGATCCTCTCTTAGAATCCTTTAATAAGCTCCCTATTTGGGTTAGACTCCCTAATCTTCCAATACATCTTTGGCACGATGCAGTTTTTGAAACTATTGGAAATGCTATTGGGGATTTTTTATATGTGGATGAAAACACTTTGAATATATACCATTCGACCTATGCTCATTTTCTAGAAGATTGGGATGTTTCAAAGGGACTTCCTGAGGTGATCTGTTTGGAGTCCCTGAGGGGTACTTGGACACAAAAGTAGGATTTTGAGGGCATCCCATTCCATTGCAGGAAGTGCCACCAGATGGGTCATATTGATGCGCGATGTGCTACTAGGAAAACTAAAACTAGGCGACCATCTTCTTGGTGGTCTGAGGCCTCCTCTGAACATTATATGATTAAACAACCCTTGGAAGTTTTGGATGGTTCTGAGTTTGAGGATAGTGCTCACTCTGAACTAAAGGTTGTGGAGGATTTTTTGGTGAAACATTCCTCTAAAAGTTGTGTGGAGGCTATGGTAAGGGATCTTCTTAAGCTAGTGGATGAGGTGACAATGGCCTCTTCCCCTATTTTGAAGGATCTTCCTAGGAGTCAGACATTTTCTCAAAGGGAGTTTCTAGAGGTATTTGTGTCCCCTGGGCTACATGGGTCCTTGTCTTCTGAGGCAAGGCTTGCTAAGGCCGAAAATTTAGAGGATGGTTGGACAACAGTGAAGAGGAAGAAGTCAAAGCCTATGGTTCCCCCTCTAGATAAGAACCTTCGGTCGCATAAGAAAAATCTCAACTCAAAAGGAAAATCTAATGTTTCCTTATGTTGACTAGTTGTTTGTGCTGGTCTTCAGGTGGCGTCACTGGTTTACTGGTTACTGGTATGGGAGGTTTTTAGATGGCTATTCTAGTCTGTTAATTTTCTAGTTTCCAGTGTTTTGACAGGTGTTTTAACTGGTCATATCTATTGGTAGCAAGTCCCTGCAAAATTTGGTTTTGTTGTTCTTTTTGGTTTCAGGTTCATTTAAACTTGGTTGTGCTTAATGGTTTATCTTTCTTTTTTGTAATGGGTTTCAGGATCCCTCCAAAACCTATTTTTACCTTAATCTAAAACTCTACTCAACTCTACGTGGACCTCAATATTAGTCAATCAAACCATAATTCAAGCTCTTGAAAAACATCATGTAAAAATTATAATACACTCCACTTGGATGCCATGCCAAAACTTTTAGCAGAGTCTCCCCAAGGCATAGAGCTTTTACAAAATATTGAGTCCAAATGAACCCATTAAAACCTACAAATCCAAATAAATATCTCAACCTCTTTACATGGAAAATCAATACAATTATATGAATCTAAATTCATATGGTATAATAAAACACACCAACCAATTACCAATGCTATCAAGGTGGGTGAAACATCTAAAAAAGTAAGTACATGCCCAAGCTAAACTTGGATATCACAAACATGCCAAATAAACAATCAAAATAAGGGTTCATTCAATGCTTAAACATTAAGTCACAATCTTAAAACATATAATAGATAGGATTGTCCATAATTTCTTAAAACTGTAACATGGTTGTTTTTAAACATTAAGTCAAATGGTATCAAGATAACCAAGTAAGGTAATAAGACTTCAATAATCATAATGATTGACAATACACAACATCAATACATGACTGAATACCCTATCAAAATTGATAATGATGGATTCATGAAAAACATAAAAAACCATAATGATGATATCAACAAGAGGACAATAGTCATCAAACTAATTATGACACAATCAAAGAGATAATTCTTACAATTAGTAACATCAAGTAAAATGATGTTTGCACATATGTCAAATCTAACTAAAATTAACTAATAATAAAGTCAAACATAAAATTACAACACACATCATTTAAATTATATAAACATAATGATTAAATCATCAATACTAAAAATTTCAAAATTTACAATAAAATTCATTATTTCATTTATCCATGTTATATCTCCATGTTTTCCTACTACTCAAGTATGAACACAACATAGCTCAAGTGCCTATCCTTGTAGTCAACAAATAGACTACTAGTAGTATATGGACATCTTAAGTATAATTAATTAAATAGTAACCTTTAATTAATACATCTAATTAAATAATAAATTGGTACACATTAAATATAAATATTCAATGTCGTAATGAAAATGCAATCCATAATTATCTTAATAATTATATTAAAAATGTATCAATGTAGAACTCATAATTATAACACCATAATAAAATAAACAAAATATGTCTCTAATGGTTCACAACTAATATATATCAGCATAAATAAATTATGTGTAGGTTAATTAGGGTCATGACATCCTCCCCCACTTTGAAAAGAGTCATCTTGGCTTTAACATCCACACTAGGATTTACTTAAAATAATGTAATTTTTTTAAAATTTAAATCTATGTTTTTTTCATGTATTTCAAAAATAAAATATAATTAGTGACCTAAGTATAGCACACTTAAGTATGTTAACTATAAAACAAACATATAACATCTACTAGCTATTGATCATTATCATCATATGAAATAAATAAGCAAATCTTAACTACATTCATTCCAAGAAGTAATTACAAAAATTCCAGCCATAGTTGGTACAATAATACAACCACTATTGTCAATGCATGAATTATTAATTAATTACATTTTATTAGTAATAATGTTTCAATAATAAATATAATATAAGTTATAATACTCCGTGGAGCATGAGTTTTCCAAACTCTGGTATTTATGGTAATCTCAAGTGTAGTCTCCAAATAAATATTATTTTACAGAGGGAGAGTATCATATGAGTAGTTTTACACACCAACCATAGACCATCGATCTCCCACACAATCTCCCATGAATGAATGGTCCTCCTTTCACATATGGATAGCTAGTGATGGTGTAAGAATCTAGAAAAACAAGCTAGTACCTATGTACTGTAATATTTCTAATATATGATGTGTACCATAAAAAAATATTTTATAACATGATATTCCATAAACATGTAAATCATACATATGAAATTATAATGTTTAACTAGACATTACTTTTATCAAAGTTTTCAATAGTTATTGGTCTCTAGGATCAATTAAATTCATACATACCACTTGATCATATTACATTCATTTGGCATTTGTGATGCTAAGTAAGCTAGTGAATTTTTTCTCACTACTTAATTAGTACCAATCATGTGAGATTTGATTAATATAATATATAACCAATAGTTTCATTCAAATTACTTCTTATCATTAAGCATAAATATGTTAAATATAGAATTAATTAAAGTACATACATTTAGTCCATCAAATGTATGCAATATATCTAACTATATTATTTATTACATAAATAATAAACATAAATAACTATAGTCTATACCATCCAAGTATAATATATACTTGGACTACAAGTTACTGATTTATGCAATTAGATTCAAATATTCTATGATAAACAATAATATCATGTTCTATTTTTTTATGTGTATATTTCTCAATTACAAACAACCAATCATAATAATTTCAGAGATCAAATACCTCATAAACTAAGTCATATCTCACATGAAACTTAATCTTTCATTTATACAACTTATTGTACATTTGGGGGGCTATGCATATAATGATAGTGTCCTATCCCTCAAGATTCTATGACTTAATTTAATATTCAATAAAAATATAATTATAGGCACACATCCCAATGTATAAATATATTATATATATGTATATGAGTACCTAGGTCCTCATATACTAGTATGTACTAAATATATTCATTATGTACTACATATAAATATTTAAACAATATATAAATATCAACAATCATTTATATATTATAACAATAACTTCATATGATTCCAACAACAATTATAACTTTCCTATTCACAAAATACATTCATGATCCATCATAAGATATTAATATTTCTGAATTATTAATAAATAGAGTACTATAGTCAATAGAATATTTATATGAATATTCTACTCTTTTTACTTAGTGTAGGTTGTCATAAGTGTTAATAAATCAAATAGACATCCAGTTCAAATCCATTGTGAACTTCATAACATACAAATATTTATATAGTTTCTTTATGTATTTGGACCTTTTAACAGTGTATGCATTAGTTCAAATATATTATCATATATATTGTTACAAGTTTGACTTTGTTGACTTGCTATATATAAAAACTTATGTTCTTTAAATTACATTACCAATTTATATAAAGAATTTGAACTAAATAATCCAACCCAATAAATAACTATAGTCACATTATCTATGTAATATGTATGTAAGATCCCAATATAATTCAATTTGATGTTAACAATATTTTCCTAAATATGTTAATGAAAATCTCAAAGGTTATACAGTCATCTCATAACACCAATTTCTATACTGATATGAGATAAGACTTAACCACTTACCATACCAATTTTAGGATAGTTATATATTTTTCCTCAACCCAAACATAGTTAATAAACATAAAATTAGATTTTATGCTAAATTTGTAAGTATATACACACAACTCATACATATATTTATTCACTATTTTGAATGATAAACATACACACAGTCCATACTTATATATATTCTCATGGTTTTGATTATATATATATATATATATATATATATATATATATATATATATATATATATATATATATATATATATATATATATATATATATATATATATATATATATGCTAACCCTAAATAAGCTTCATAACAAATAGTATAGATAATTTTTATGTCAAAGAGTTCATTCATCTATTCAACTCAGACTTTGTCTTTGCCAAAATACACACAAATCCTATGTATTATATCTATATGCTCAAAATTTTGACAAACATCTAACTAAGCATAAACATAATTTTTATGTCAAACCATTCATTCATTTATTCAACTCAGACTTCTTATTTTTCAAAATACACACAAGTCCTATCTATTATATTTATATGCTCATAATTTTGACAAACATCCAACTAAGTGTATATACATATATAATTTTAAAAACAAAACTTAGTCTTTGTTTATATCAAAACCATCTACCAATGTTCAAAATTTCTTATGATAAAATATTTTTACATCATAAAAATCAATTCATTTAAAACTATTGAACATACACATATACAGAGTTTGTTTTCCTTTCCATAAGTATTTAAGGGATAGAGGTTTAGTTCTGTGGATCAATATTAAAAAGTAAATAAATTCTAACAACCCTAAGAGGTAAATATATGCATAGATTTTTTTCTTGATTCATATAATAAATAAATACATCACCAACCTTATGATATCTTCTAAATAAAACTAGAATAATCATTTTCTACTTCACTCTTTTCCCTCTTCTTCTCTTTGTGTCATCCATGCTCTTCTCCAATTCACCTCTTATCATTATTTTTATATCTCTCTCTCTCATGCAGGAAATAGTTAGCTTAAAACTCATAGTTTCCCCGAATGCCATCATTAAACGAAGCCATATTTTTTGAAAACTCTAACTAATCCATGTTAATTCCATTTTTACATAACCAAGAAATCCCTAATTCTCTCGAATATTCCCCAAAATTCTTTAATAATTATTTTAATCTTCTATTTCCTACATGTCTCCTTTTGACTTACATGCTTGAATATCAACTTCACACAAGTCCACCACTAATATTATCACCAATTATAACTACACTTCGAACATCACCATGGTCTATGCATCCAAATAATGACTAGATTTAGTTCATAGGTTATCCTAAGATAATAATACAATTTTGTTACTAACTTTATATAAATAACTAACATCATGTCTTTAGATAACAATATGACTAATGTAAGTTGATTATATTATTTTAACCAAAATGGTAAAAAGAACTACTATATAAAAACATAATAGTATTATAATAATGTGGTTGTTGTTATTAATATGTTATATAGACTATCCAATGTCTTTAGTTATATATATATATATATATATATATATATATATATATATATATATATATATATATATATTAAGGCATTAAGTTGTATAATGATATTTCCCAAATATCATAATGATAACTAGCTAATTTTTATAAAATATCACAAAGACATTATTATTAGTCTATAGATAGTAGTAAATAGATACCATTCACATATATTTATTTTCTTGTAAAATATTAATAATCATAAATACAATAACATGACATAATCATACAATAACATTATACACTCAACATATGTATAAAATCCACAATGAAATCACACTATATTAACTTCACATAATCATTAAACTAAATTAAATCATAACTAATGCACATAATTAATTGTCTAAATGTAGATAATTATCAAAGATGTATGAAATCTAACAAATCAAACAATGCATATTATGAGTGCTATCTATTGTGATGTGTGCATGGGTTCTAGCTATTTCTCTATCATCTCCCAATACCTCCATCTAAACCATCCTCTTAAATGATACTCTCCCTCCATCATGATATGAGGGATGAATATTTCATGCATCTAACTCAAGGTAAGAAGGTAGTTATCCCATTAATTCATGATATATATCATAAAATACTATTGTAAAAATTAATAAACATGATCATGATGTTAATAATGCACAATACAGTTAACTCATAGCAATTAAATCATGTAATAAAAATAACATACAACTATCCCATAATAGAATATTAATTATATCTTAATTATATATTAATAAATCAGTTTACCAGCTATAATAATCCATGGATAATCAGGTAAATGAGCTTAGTGATAAATCGAGATGTGACGTCAATGATCAAAATAACCAAGGATAATGTTGCCTTAAAAGACTTTCATCTTATAAATTAGTACTTATTTTTTATAAAGTATCCCATTTAACCAAAACTCGAGAAATCTCATGGTTCCTAAATTTAACATTTTGATGGTCTAGGATCTTCACTAGAGCCAACTGCATCTTTTCCTCTTTTAAAACCTAAAGATGAGTCCAATCCAAAACATGAGGTAGATCAAGAATACACTTTCTCAATAAAGAAACATGAAATACATTATGAATCCAAGATAAGGAAGGTGGAAGGGCTAGCCAGTAGGAAATAGGACTAATTTTCTCCAAAATTTCAAAGGGTCTTAAAAACAGAGGGGCTAGTTTAGAAGACTTTACAAATTTAATTAAACTTTTCTATATTCTAACATGTAGGAAAACCTTATCTCACACTTGTAATTCATGTGGTGTCCTTTTAAAATTAGCATAACTCTTTTTCCTATCAAAAGCAACATTTAAATTATGCCTTATAGTTTCCATTTGCCTATCATAGTCTTTTAAAACATTAGGACTAGTAACAATCCTATTTTTAAAATTTCTCAATCAAGTGGAGTTCTACACTTGCATCCATAAAAAACTTCAAAATAATTTATTTTAATCACTAAATGGTACATATTATTATAATTAAATTAAACTAAATGTAATTAATATTCCCATTTACCTTGTTGATCCATTATATACATTATTATGATGTCTTTTATGATCTAATTTAATATTTTTGTCTGACTATTTGTTTTCAAGTGATAAGACGAACTAAAGTTCAACATTATACCAAAAGTGGAAGTTAGATTTTTTTAAACCTCAAATTAAATTTTTTATTTCAATCTAAAATAATAACTTCAGGCATGCCATGAAGCCATACTATTTCTCGCAATGAAATGACCAAAAAATGACCAACTTTTATAAATCTATCTACTACAACTAGAAATCTATCATGTTTATTTTTAGATTTTGGAAAACCAAATATGAAATCTAAATAAATCAAAAACCAACTTACCTTTTCATACATAATGAGGGTAAAAAAAATCCTCCTAGATGGTAAGATTTAGCTTTCACATGTTGGCATTCCAAACATCTTGACATAAAGTCAATAACATATTTCATTTTAGGCCAAGAATAAAAACTTTTTAGTTCATGGGTCATATTTTTGACACTATATGATTAAAAAAAAAGGTGTTGCATGCACTTTTTTAGTAAAATATTTCTTAATCAATCAAACTTAAGTACATAAATTCTATTTCTATGTGTGATTAAACCATCAAAATCAATCAAAAAAATAGAAAATTTGTTTCAAATAGGCTCGTCAGTGAAATTTGCACTTACATCTTACTAAAATTTATTAGAACATTATTTTTCAAAAATTCAATTGTAAAATTATTATGTGAAATGGATAAGGTATCAAGATAGTGCATCGATTGTATTAACACCATGATTCTCCTTACCTTCACATATGAAATATTCATATCAAAATTACTTAAAAATTCTAACCATATATGGTGGCATACATTTAGATCATCCTGAGAAAATAAATATTTTAGGTTGTGATGATCAAATTTTATCTCAAACTACTTACCAAACAAAAAGTGTTTTTATTGCTTCAATGCATGAATAATGGTATCAAGATCAAGGCCATGAGTAGTGTAATTATTCTCATCGTATTTCAATTTATATGAATCATAAACTATAACTATAACTAAACCATAATGAGTTAATACACCACCCAAGAATTCTTTAGATGCATCAAACCATATTTCAAAATTTCTATTCAAATTTGGTACAACAAATACAGGTGCCAAAGTCAACTATTCAATATTCATGAAAGATTTTTCACATTTCGAAGTCCACACAAATTTCTTACCCATGTGCTACAAATAATTTATTGGGTTAACCAACTTAGAAAAAAAATGACAAATCTTCTATTATAACTAGCCACTCCCATAAAAATGTGTACTTTGTGCATGTTTTTAAGAACAACTCACTCTTTAATAGCTTTAATATTTGTTAGATCAATAGTAAAACTAGCCTAAGATATGATATGACCCAAATAGTGGATATCAGACTGAAAGAAAGCACATTTAGATAGCTTACCAAATAGTTTTATTTTTCCTTAGTCTTTACAACACTAAGAATAAATGTTGTTCATGTTTAGTTGCATTCTTAAAATAGATCAATATATCATCAAAGAATACTAGAAAAAACTTGTCTTTGAACCTTTTAAGGTTTATCTATGTAAATATTATGTTTGATCAAAGGGTTGAATAGTATAAATTAATGAAATAATATGCAATAAATAACCACTAATTTGTTACATATTTTAACTTGATTTAACTTTCTATACATAGTAATAAATATGTGCAAATAGAGACTTATTGGAAAACACTTGATATAGAAGATCTGAGTGTTGAAGACTAAGATATGAATATGTATGAGTGTTTTTAGTTATATTCTTATGTTATAACCTCTCTTGGATAGTAGCACCAAACTTGGATAGTAATACCACATTTTGGACAATAGCACCATGTGGTTCTAGTGTCATAAAAATGGTGTTAGTGTCCTCTATGTAGAACTGCTCTATTGATTCATGTAATTGTATCACAAGGTTCACATAATTTTTAAAACACTTTTCATTTCAATATTCAAAGAAGATTTTGCATGAGTTGATGGTTGTGATCTTCTTGAGATCTGTGGTGGAATAGTGGCCAAGCTATATAACTATTTCACAAAGTAAATGTATAAATGGTTCTTGGGAGTAATTGTGGTCTCAATTCTTGCTTGTGAAAGATGAAAGTAATCAAAACTAATTATACTGAATGATGATTAAAACCTAAAGTCTAAAACCAAGTTTAGTATGAATATTTACAATGAAAATATAAACTATAATGATTTGGTCAAAAGAAAGAGAAAATAGGAAAGGTAGGGTAGAAATAAGGACGTTTCTAATATTTAGTCTAGGCATTATGATAAAGCTTGAATTTCATCAAAGACATGCAATTAAACCAACATATGACATCAAATTGTCAAAATCATGGATCTTATCATATACCAGGCAAATGTCTAAGGAGATTTAAAACAATGCAAATAATAACTCAAATTCACTTTAAGAATTTACTTCCACATGAAAATTGCATTAGCACACCTTCAAGAAAATCAATGGAATTGAAATTAATATAAAATATTTCAATCAAACTAGCATAAGTTATGATTGAAAACTATGCATTCACATATGCATATCTATAATTCATGAAAGTAATTCAAATCTGAACATCAAACTAGATATTTGAGGAATCAGACATGATACAAACACATAAACAAATATGAGACAATATTTATATAATCCCATTGATTGCATTACTTGCTCCAAATTTACAAAATACTTTTTTCTCTAAAAACTTCCTCCCCTTTACAAATGATAATACCCCTTTTTATAAGCAACTTATAAGGTATTTTAATTAATCACTACTAAATGAGAATGGGACAAGTGTCAAATATAGTTGTCCTTCTACAACATTCTAGAATCAATGACCTTTTTCTAGTGTGACTAACATATAAGCCATGTGCATTACAAATTTCACATGCTTTTACAAAAGACAATATTATTTCAAAATGATTTTTCAGGATTTTTATACAAAATAATATATCAAGTCAACTTAATTGACTTTTGGATGCCCTTGAATTTTCTATCTATTATTTTTGCTCTAGGATTTTCATGGCCTTGTCATTTTTATCACTAATTAACCTAAGGTTATTAATTGGATCCATTAATAATTGCTCTTCTTTCCCTACCAATGTTTTCAAGTCTTTATCAGCTATGTGCCACGCTTCTTTAATGATTCTAGCATTGCCAATCTTCTCTTCTACTGACAAAACCATATCTAAGATACACTAGTTATCTACCCCTATAGTTCCCTTGATTTTATTTTTTATCTCTTGGATGAATTTAGAAGTCCTATGTTTTAATTTTCCCCTTTATTTTCAAGCCTCCAAGATGAAGGGTGATTGGATTCTTGATCAAGATCCCTAGTATGTGCACCATTTTATTCTCTAACTGTTTGAAATCATTAGAAATATCTTCCATGCATTTAGACCATTTACTCATATATTTTATATTCTACATTAATATAATCATATACATATTCAAATGTGTTAGGATAAATATTTTAAACTCAAGAGTCTAGTCTTGTTTCAATATCTTGATCAATTCTTTTACCTTCTTATCTGAAGCTTGCCATTGATGGACTTGTTTCATAGCCATGGAATGTTGTTTATTTGTCACATTCAACTTACACCTTATAGTTTTTAATGAACTAAATGTATCATATATAATTGATTCAAAATTATTGACAATATCCATTAGAACTAATAGAATGGAATGTTCTTCTAAATTCTTCTTCTCCTACTTTAGCCATTTGATGGTAACTTTTAGCATTTTTGCTTGAGGTTGAACTAGTTCAAGAACATCTTCTTAAAATTTAGGGTTTTTCCCTAGTCTTTGTCATTTATTATAAGTTAAATGAGTCAAAGTCTCCAATCTTTAATTCACAACCTCTTCACCACATTCCATTACCAGTATTTAAGTAACCCTTTGCAAACCTATAGTATATGGATCATATCTGACCCCAACTAAAGATTGGCCCATATGCTTGATTGGGACCTCTATCTATAACTAGCCATATGATTTATCTTGAGAATAAATCCTCATTTCTTCTTCTTGTAAGGTAATGATCCATGGAATCAACTCTTGTTACATAGGTATGCATGTCGTCTTCACCATAGCCCATGGATATAAGTGGGTAGCTTCTCTAACCTTAGTTCATAAATAAACCATTCAAGTATAAGTTGTCCATATACATTTTTATCCTCACTAAACAAGTTGATATTCACCAAAGGTGGTGTGATGGTCACTTTAGGCTTCTTAACCTTTTAACCAATTGTAGTCTCAACTTTCCTCTTGGGAGAATCAATAACTACCAAGTTCAATGCTTTCTCCTTTCCCTTTTACTCTTTGGTTTCCTCAAAATTTTCCTCTTCTACCTCTAAAAAGATCTCATATGTCATAGAAATCATCCTCAACGCATCTTCAATAGACTCATGAGGATCTATAGCTATCATATGAACTTCATGTTGAGGTAACTCTTGTTATGTTATTCTGGAAGATTCAAAAACTGAAGAACTTAAAGCAATTTCCCCTGGCCTTATCTTTTCAAGTCTATGCTCTATATTTATTTATATTGGTGGAATCCTAGAAGAATAAACACCTATCAAATGATACTATCTCAGTCCTAGATGCTATTTATATTTCATTTTTTGGTCTTTATTCAATCTTGACTTAGGTTCCATAATATGCTCTTTCAATATTCTAGTGACCTCATAATAGGTAGATGCCTTAGTGTATATGAATTCAAATTTATTAATCTTATGTTCATAAGGAATATTAAAAATACCTTTGATTCTCATATGTTCATTTACCCTACCATAGGGATCCCATTATTTATGATCATCAATCTATAAGTTAAAGGATAACCTTTGCTTTGAGGTAGCTTCAATGTGATACCACTACCTAAAAATAGTTTCGCCAATTTTCATAGAAAAATTGTGTAAAACTACCTTTATTTTGGTCTTACAAATTCCATCAATCCCATTAAACAACTACTAAGCTACTTATTGTTATGATAATTTATCATGTACATGAACTAGTAATTTGAGAGGAACACTTTGGGTTCATTCAATTAATATAACTATGAAATTAATAGATAGGATGTCATGTAAAATTTAGTCCTCTTCTTATTCTTGATTCCATATATTTGTATACTTAAGGAAATACTAATAATTCCAAATAATGGAGGAACATCACTTTTTAATTGATGAAATATACCATAGGGACACACATTGGTTCAACATGTAATGTATCTATACATCCAACAACTTGTTCAGCATTGTCATGACCATCCTAACTCCAATTCTAAATTGCATTATAGGGATGTTCTTTTTAGGATAGACAATAACCTAGTTACCTATTTCTAACCATTTTACCAAAATTTCCATCATGGTATGCTTTTAACCCATGAATTAATTAAGGCTAGGTATATCTAGGGATTAGGTAATGTGTATTAGGATTCAAATTCAATAGGAGAGACATATGAAATTTTTATTAGACCATGTTCATACATGATCATACCCTTGTCAATTTTAGTATCTTTGAAAATTTGATCAAGAACATCAATACAGTGTAGTACCTCTTGTTTAGCAGCAACATAGTGTAGTCCCATTATCTAAATGGCCATAATACCATCATATAATCTCTTCACTAGGAGTATGTTATCTTTTTCCTTAGTTATAGGTCCCTGGTTCTCAATAGTATAGAACTAATATAAATAGTTATTATCCCATGTGTTCAATGAAGAAGTTACAAACTCTAAATCTTTGAACACTCAACCCTCTGCATCTAATGACAAGTATAGTTCAATTACCTTCTTCAAATTAGCTCTGTATGTTTCCATTATTATAATTCTTAATTAAATTATCCTTTTGTAAATGATAATCTAACTCTCTCAGCCCAACATAATGAATCCAAAGATAATTTATGGCTTTCTATATATTCTAGAGATTTTTGGAGGTTTATAAAGAGATTTAATGTTGGAAAAAAAGTTTAAGATATGTGCTTTGGTGACTTAGATTGAATTTGGATCATGTATTTATACCTTTTACATGCTCAAGTCCACAAGATCTTTGAATTTGATGTGCATGCCTATGTGGCATCTCCTTGTCATGCAGATCATTTAATTTTAAAATTTGTCCATTATTTCTTAAACACATGTTATCATTTCATGAAATCCTATATATCAATTTAATACACATCATATATCTCCTCAGGAGTCTCTTAGTATTGAATTTCATCACAACCATCGATATTTAATCTAGGATTATGCGATTGTGCTACTTAGCATCATTACATGCTTCCTATTTACCTTACAATCAATTTTCATTTGGCTAACACCTTTATGCCACATGGTAGCCTTTCATGAGATTTAGGCTCTTTGAATCCTTGACTTAATGCTCTTTATCAATTTTATTTTGTATGATTAAATTCATATTATTAATCTTGTATGAGTGATTAAATGTGTATTATTGATTTGTTGAATGCATGATCAAACATGGATCATTGATCTCCATCTTTATACATTTAATTGAATGCATACCATTGATTTTTATCTAGTTCATTGTATTTGTGACACTTGTCACTATTGTGTGTTCCTTCTTAATATTTGTTAACATTTTGACTCTGTGCTCACCATAGATTTTATTTTCCAATATTTAATGTTCACCATAGATATTAGATCTTGACTTGTTGACCTTCAATATGGACTATTGATTAGGATTTATACACTTAAACATACATCATCAATATTAGATCCAAATAACTTTGACTTGGTAACTTTGGGTGAACACCCACATACCATTGATCTCTTTTTTAAGCTTGTAAGATATTACCACTTGGTGACACCATGTGTTTTCATACCTATGAACAATAAAATCAATGAAGTAAGGTTTCAGGGTATATAAATACTGATGATAAAATCTAGACTAAGGTTTTAATGAATTAATAAATTTAATTAGAACTTAAGCTAACATTAAATTAAGACTTAGTCAAAAATAAAGTGACACATTGATAATGTAAATCCATTTTAATAAGAACCTAGGCTAATTTCATTATACTAATGTTTTAATTATCATTTAAAATTAGATTTAATTAATTGACTAAAGACTAGTTATTTATCAAAAGGGTCAAATTGATAATTAAAGCATAAATTAATGAACATTTCTCATTCGAATTAAGATTGATTAAACCTAAAATATGGAAACATTTGAATCAAATGTTAGAAACATTAGATAAATTCAAATAAATCTTACATGCTAACATGTCAATGTAAACTAGATCAAACATGATATTTAATAATGTACTCTGATCAGGTTAAATGTCTAATTTACAACATAAATTTGTAGAATATGAACAAGCATCCTCATTTTTCAGAAATGGGGGTATGTTGACCTTAACATGTTCCTAAATTTTGGGTGCGCCTGCACTTATGATTATGGTAACTATTCCTATGCACATAAAGTTTGAAACTCTATATTCAACCTTTAATAGTTGATTTATGATGTAAACCCCAATCCTCCTTGTAAGTAAGGCATGAGCTAAAAATGTGTGCTCATTAGTGGATAGGTTGGATATCCTCAACACCCTATTGTGAAGATATTTACCTACATACCAATACCCCAAGGAGGGATAAATCCTAATGTAGTTTTCCCCACCAAAGTGTTGGTGTATGTGCAAGTGATGCTAGAATGATATTGGTCTTAAATGCCTTGAGTGTGCTTGATATTGGAAATCTATAAAATCTAAGCTTAGGGTAGTTGTATATGGTAGTATGTATAATTAGGGTATGATGGGGATTAATAACCTTGATTTTTATTAATGTATTTCATGTTTGAAAATGTATTATGCATCTAATTTCCATGTCATGGATAGAGGTCTAAGATTCATGTATTTATAGTGTTTTGTATCTTACGTAGATAATAAAATATGCCTAAGACAACCTTAGGAGGGATTTAATTTTGAATATATATCCATTTTGGAAAGTGAGGGTAGATTAAATTAATTATATTTTGGGGACACTAGTTCCATGTGGATTTAGTTTCCTTAATGTGGTGCTAATGTCTAGCTAGAAACCTACTAAGCTCAAAGAGTCAATATTTAGAAATAAAGGTTTAATACTATGTTTTAACTAATTAAAGATGCATATGGTCTACACAAAGGTTTTAAAATCATGATTAAAGAATTTAGGATAGGTCTAGGGATAATATAAGAATAGGTTGTCATAATTAGCACTCTTAGAACTCAATTACCACTTTTAGGTGATTAAATTTGCCCCCCACTTTATGTTAAAAATATAACAAAGTAAAATGACTAGTATAAAAGAAAAATAAGTGTACCTAGACTTACCTAAAAAGTGATGCCCGTGTAGTTGAGTCTGAGTATGTGAAGTTTGGTCTACATATGTGAAGTTGGGTATGAATATGTGAATCATGATCCAAAGCATGAATTATAATAAAACATACTTAAGTCAGTCCTTACTTAAGATATATCAAAAGTAAAAGACTATCTTAAATACATAATTGAGTAAAACTACATAAATAGAAGGGAAAGAGGAAACGAATGAATACACCTCATTGGGTACATGAACCTACTTACAACCTATGTGTGTGCATATACTATTGAGTGTGGATCCCTTTGGGGCTATCACATGACAATAAGGAATTATTTTTGGGGCCTAGAGAGCTCTAAAGATATGGGGAGCATAGTTTTCCCTACTCAACCTTTTGTGTAACCTTGCTCCACATGTGAGGTGAATATTCTTAGTATATTTATAATTTTTATGTTTCCATATATTTATGGAGTTGGTTACTAGTTGTCTATTTTCCATGTGACTTCCTTGTTTTGAGGGATCTAGTTATTTCTTAGAAAATGTAATGTCTTCCTTTTTATAAGGAGATGGTTGTGATCACATGTTGTTGTAAAATGTTCCCTTGAAAGGTGGACACCCTTAATATGGCATGTTCCTTCATGGGAGAGCTTTTAGATGAGCTTGATGAGGTGGAAGTGAGTTGTCGTGAGTGGATGATGCTTATTTTGGATAAGCATGATGCATTTGCTCCTCCTTTCATGGATTTTTCTTCATATTCTATATATATAGGGTGTGGCATAGCCTTTAGAGGTTAAATTTTTTTAGGGTGTGGCTTTGAGGATCAAAGTCAAAATGTAAGTGTTTTACAAAGTGCAAGTGTTCATTATAGGGTGTGGTTTAACAACTTGTGAGATACAACATTATGTAGGTGTAGGTGAAAGTGCATCTATTTGTGAAGAATTTTTCTATAGGATATTTTTATATCTCTATAAAATTTCATTATAGTCTTGGTATTTAGATTACTAATTTATTTGAGAATTTTCATTGGAGGATGTAGCCCACATTGGGTGAACCACATTAGATCTATATTATCTATGTTATTATCTTGTTCTCTCATTTATGCTTTCATAATAATGGTTAATTAATGAATATTTCTATGATTCATGTTATTGCATACCTAGTAAATCTGGTTTAAGTGTTTTTATTCCTAACAACTAGTATTAGAGCCATTAGTTTTGTGTTTTGCTGAAGTGGTAAATCATAGGAAGGCTACTAGCTTGAGTGGGAGCTATGGGAGAAGAGATTAGATTCAAAGTTGACAAGTTTTATTGTAAGAATTTTTTTTTGTGTAAAATGCAAATGGAAGCTTACCTATATCAGAAGGAGTTGCATCTCCCCTTGGAGGGGAAAGTAGAACAACTTAAAAGTATGAGTGATGCAAATTAGTCATTACATGATAGGAAGGCATTGGGAGCCATTTAGTTATGCCATGTATCCTCTATTTCATTTAATATTTATGATGATAAAACCACAAAATATCTCATGGATAAACTTGGAAAGTTTTATGGGAAACCTTTACCTTCTAATAAAAAAATTCTTATGAAAAGATTGTTTAACATGAAAATGTCTAAGAATGGTTCACTAGCTAATCATCTAAATTATTTTAATATGGTTTTAAGTATGCTCACTTTAGTTAGAATTAACTTTTATGATGAAGTTAGAGATTTTATAATGTTATGTTCTTCACTTGATAGTTGGAATAGTTTGGTTATGGAAGTGAGTAATGCAGTCCCTGCTAAGGGAAGCTTGAAATTTGAGGATGTTGTAGGTGTGATCCTTACCAAAGATATGTAAAGTAAAAACATTGGTGAATCATCCTCAAGTAATTATTTATCCATTTATAATAAAGGGAGGCAAAACGATAAGATCAAAATTAACTATGGAAATTTAAAAGGTAGATCAAAGTTCAGATCTAGATCTGAGATGATATGTTGGCATTATGGGAAGAGTGGACATTCAAAGAAGGATTATTGGTCACTTAGGTATAAGAATACCAATAAGGAGGAAAAAAATGAGGTAAATTTGACACCAAGTAAATCATGTTAAGATGCCTCAATTCTTTCTATGGAAATTTTTTTTGAGTCTTGGGTATTAGATTTAGGGGTTTCTTTTCATGCCACCCCATATAGGCATTATTTTTTTGATTATGTTCAATAGAATCTAGGAAATGTTTATCTTGGTGATGATGAACCATGTGATATAGTGGGGAAAGTTTGTATTCGGTTAAAATGTAGAATGGGAACACATGGATCCTTAAGGATATTAGACACGTACCTTTGTTGAGATGGAATTTGGTTTTAGTGGCGCAATTATTTAGTGAGGGATCTTCATTATTGTTTAATATAGATTCTTTGAAAGATACCAAAGGTAATCTTTTGATTCAAGAGGTAAGAAATTTGGTACTTTATATTTTACTAGTAGAATTGATTATATTGATTTAGTTGCTATAAATGGAGATGTAACTATGTGTCACTATAGGCTTTTAGTCATATTAGCCATAAAAGTATGCAGATCTTAAAAGATAAGTTACCTAGTTTGAAATATCTAGATCTAGACTTTTGTAAGAATTATGTGTATAGGAAATATAATTGGGTTGAGTTCCTAAAGGTTAAATCGACAAATAAAGATCACAAGATAGATCTGGTATCCTCATATGTGTGGGGACTAGCTCAGGTATCTTCTATTGGTGGATCCAATTATTATGTTACTTTTATAGATGATGTAAATAGGAAAGTTTGGGTTTATTATATTAAAAATAAATATGATGTATTTAACACTTTTAATAAGTTGAAATCCCCAGTTGATAATGAAATAGGCCTCAAGTTGAAATGACTCAGATCAAATAATGGAGGGGAGTATTGTAGTAATGTTTTCTTTGATTATTGTTATAAAAATGGAATCCATAGGCAAAGGATCAATACAAGAACTCCATAATAGAATGGGGTATCTGGAAGGATGAATAGAATAATAATGTAATGTGCTAGGACCATGAGGTTACATGCAGGGTTGCCTTTACATTTTTGGGTAGAAGCAATTAACATGATAGTATATCTAATTAATAAAGGACCTTTTATGCCTTTGAATGGAGGCATTCCTGAACAAGCTTGGTTTGGTAAGAATGTTGATTATTCTTTTCTTAGAGTCTTTGGATGTGAGGCTTTTTCTCTCATTAAGAAATAGGATAGGACCAAGTTAGAGGCTAAATCATAGAAATGCACATTTTTTGGTTATGGTGAGGATGACTTTAGTTTTCATTTATGAAGCATTAAAGATAAGAAAATATTTCAATCTGTAGATGTAATATTTAATGAAAAATTCATGTATAAGGATTAGTTATAGGAACAGGAATAAGAACAAAAAGAGTACATAGTATTAGATGATATCATGGATGGAAAAGTATCCAATGATTTAGTTCAAGAACCTTATACACAAGGACCCCAAACTCCTATGGCAAGAAGATCTTCTAGGGTAAGAAGAGCACCTAAACATATTTTTCCTTCTTTGAATTATTTATTGCTCACTAACAATGGAGAACTAAAGTGTTATGAGGAAGCAATGAAGGTAGATGCCAAGTTGAAGTGGGAACAAACCATGGATAAAGAACATAAATCTCTCATGTGGGATTTGGTTAGGCTACCCACAAGCAAGAGTGCATTTTCAAAAAAGTGGATCTTCAGGATCAAAGAAGAGGATGAAGGGAGAAAATGGTATAAGGCTAGGATTGTGTTCAAGGGGTTTGCACAAAAATTAGTATTGATTTTGATGATATTTTTTCTCTTGTTGTAAAAATGACTTCTATTAAAACTTTTCTTGGTTTAGTTGTAGTTAAAGATTTGCACTTAGAATAGTTAGATGTGAAAACTACTTTTCCTCATGGTGATTTGGATGAAGATTTGTATATGAAGTAACCACAGGGTTATGAGGTCAAAGGCAAGGAGAACTATGTGTGCAAACTAAAGAAGAGCTTGTAAGGCCTGAAATAAGCTCCATGACAATGGTACAAGAAATTTGATTATTTTATTTTGGAATAAGAATATCAAAGGTGTAATTATAACCATTACATGTACACGAAACATTTTGATGATGGTTCCTTTATTATTTTATGCTTGTATGTCGATGACATGTTAGTTGTAGGAAATAACACACAACATATTCATATGCTCAAGAAATAACTTAGTGACTCCTTTTCTATAAAGGATTTGGGTGTTACAAATCAAATACTTAATATGAGGATTTCTCATGATAGGAAGGAGAAGAATATGGTTTTATCCCAATCAGAGTATGTGAAGAAAGTCTTAGAAAGGCTTAGCATGTTGGATGCTAAATATTATAGTACTCTTTTGGTACACCACTTTAGATTATCAAAGGAGTAGCATCCCAAAAGGGAAGCTAAAAAGCTTAGGATGTCTAAGGTACCTTACTCATCAGTAGTTGGTATCTTGATGTATGTTGTTTTTTGTACTAGGTTAGATATTTCCTAAGTAATGGGAGTTGTGAGTAGGTATATGAGTGATCCAGGTTATGAGCATTAGTAGGCAGTGAAATGGATTCTTTGGTATTTGAGAGGAACTATTGACTTTTCATTATGTTATGGTAGATCAGATACCAATTTTCATGGTTATGTGGACTTAGATATGGTAGGGGATATTGATAGTAGGAGAAGTATGATAGGATATATATTTACTATTGGAGATACAATGGTTAGTTGGATTTCTAGGATACAAAAGTTTATGGCTTTGTTAACCATAGAGGTAGAGTATGTTGCTACCACATAGGCTATCAAGGAGATAATTTGGTTACAACATTTATTTGAGAGTTAAGGTATGAGAAAGAAGTTAGGAGAATACACAATGATAGTCAAAGTTCTATTCATTTGGCAAAGAACTTTGCTTTCCACTTGAGGATGAAACACATTCAGTTACATTATCACTTCATCAGGACAACTTTGGAGGAGAACTTGGTGAAGCTGGAGAAGATTCATAATAGCCAAAATATTTTAAATATTATGACCAAGGTGGTCACATTAGAAAATTTGAGACTATATTTAAATTTAGTTGGTCTTAGTGGTCATGGAGCAATGACAGATTTTGTTTAGGAGAAATAGTCTCCAAGTGGGAGATTGTTGAGTGTGGAGCCCTTTGGGGATATCACATGACCATAGGGAATTAATTTTTGTGCCTAAAGATATCTAAGGATGTGGGGAGAAAATTTTTCCCTACTCCACCTTTTATGGAACCTTGCTCCACATATGAGGGGAATATTCCTAGTATATTTCTAATTTCTATTTTTCTATGTTTTGTGGAGTTGGTTATTAGTTATCTATTTTCCATGTGACTTCCTTGTTTTGATGGAGCTAGTTGTTTCTTCAAAAATGTAATGCCTTCCTTGTTCCAAAGAGATGGTTGTCATCACATGTTGTTGAAAAATGTGCCCTTGAAAGGTGGATACCCTTAGTCTGGCATGTTACTTCATGGGAGAGATTTTGGATGAGCTTGATGAGGTGGAAGTGAGTTGTCTTGATTGGATGATGCTTATATTGGATAATCATGATGTATTTGTTCCTCCTTTCATTGATATTCCTTCATATATATATATATATATATATATATATATATATATATATATATATATATATATATATATATATATATATATATATATATATATATAGGGTGTGGTGTGGCCTTTAGATGTTGATGTTTTATTTGTAGGGTGTGGATTTGAGGATCAGAGTCAAAGTGTAGGTGTTTTGAAATTTTCATATGCTCATTATAAGGTGTGTTTTATAAACTTGTGAGATAAAACATTGTATAGATGCACGTGAAAGTGCAACTATTTGTGCAACATTTTCTACAAGATATTTTTATATCTCTATGAGAGTTCATTGTATTCTGGGTATTTAGATTACTAATTTATTTGAGAAATTTCATTGGTGGATGTAGCCCACAATATATGAACCACATTATATCTATGTTACTATATTGTTATCTCATTTATGATTTCATAATAATGGTGAATTAAGCAATCTTTCCATGATGCATATTATTGCATATCTAGTAAATTTGGTTTAAGTGTTTTTATTCCTAACATGTACATAGTGATAAAATCATTGATTAACTTGGATTGAGATGAAAGATTACTCAATCCTCATGTGTGGGTGGATCAAGAACTCAATATGCTTTTGAGCTAAACTAGTATGAATTTAAAGAAAATCTAATCAAAGTTGTCAACCTTGTAGTTTTATCTATGCAAATTTGTAATGTACTTAGTATGTTATTCTATCAAATCTAAAATATCCTATGAATAGGGATACTAAATAGTAGCACCATATCTTAAACAGTAGTTCCATGTGGTGCTAGTGTCCTTCTTTAGGTGCTAATGTCTATCTAGTCTAAAATATAAGTTACTGTATTGATTTTTGTTTCTATATTTTTTTCCTATGTTTTACCTATGTCTAATTTTCTAAAACTAAGGCTATGTGCTAAAAAATGTTCTATGGATATAATGTAGGATCCTGATCTCTATGAAAAAACCCTATGAATTCCCCATATTTTGAGGATAGTTGTTAAACCTATGTGAGAATTTTTCTCAAAATAAATAGATCTATAAAATGTGTGTTAGCCAAAGCATATCTGATAATTGCCTAATAATCCAATACAAATGCAAACATAATATGAAAATTTAAGAGAATATGAGCATAAGTAGGTAATGTAATATGTATGTCATGTCTATCATTACACAAGGGTGTTAAGATATATCTAATCAATGTGTATAAAAAAAATTATGAGTAGCTACCTAGGTAGATGGGGCATGATGTCCATCATGGTACCCAAGTAGGAAGTGTACATGCATGAGATTCCTCATGGCATCAAAAATTGGGGTGTGTAACAAGTAAAGACAGTTGTCATGTCCATGATGCATACAAGAAATTGTAGATATAAAACATGTGAGGCATGTAAAATAGGTCAAGGGACATAATACAAGGGATATGGGCACATGTCACTACATCTAAGAAAAAAAGACATACAAGGACATGTTCAAATGTCCACATACAGAAGTAAAAAGTAATTTGGCTTAAAGACACATAGAAATACATGTTCAAATGACCACATACACAATCAATAAATCACACACAAGGTACATGGGCACATGTCCAATGCATACATGAATAGAAGAGGCATAGATCTAAATAATAATGGCATATTCAAATGCCATAGAATAGAAGTATAGAAAATGATATCAAGTCTAATCTATGAAATCTATAAATGAAAGCATGAATGAATGTAATAAAAATATATGTAAGAGCTAGGATGTACATATGTTGAGTCTAAACTTGTGATAATTGACAATGAAATGATCAATATCAAGATATTTTAATACAAAAATTGGAATTTAAAGAAAGTAAGGATGGAACCTAGTAATATAAAATGTGTATAGGATTCCCCCAAGTGTACAAATGTGTCAAATTAATAACCATGAATTAGTGTATATTCCCCTAGTAGGTAGATGATAGCATGTTTGGATTAGTGGAGTGGACCTAAGTCCTATAAGTAATCTGTAAGCACTTGAAAAGAATAAGCAAATCATGTATGTATGATAAAATTGACTATACTAAGATAGTTAGCATATGTAGTATCTAGAAAATATAGGAAATTTAAACATAACAATGCATATAATATATAAATTTTGTGTTTTACTGAGTAATTATTTGGATGTTTTTATGTTTTTGACATGTTATATTATTTTTTGTATTTTCTATATATAAGTTGTGTACAAGAAATATGAAAATGAACTATGCACAAAAAGTAAAAAAGAAGGAAAATATGTACAATAGAGTAGGAATAATACTAATCAATGAGTCTCATGGGAGACTCACTATCACTATAGATTATTTCAAACATAGGAATGATAATCTCTCATGTAGTGTGAATGATATGATATATTTGAATGTTGTTATATTAAGAATCTAAGTATTGCTCATCATCATAATCATAACATTGTTAAACATCAAAATCATGATAACTTGGAATGCTAGAGGGAATTACCTCATATTATGGATTTTACCTTTCTAAATTATATTTTGGAATATTGATTATGATTTTTCACTTTGAAATTGTGCTTATTATAGGCATATGGTGTTGTGGAGGCTCTTTTGGTAGAAAGCCTTTTTTGAGAATGTTGGTTGGCTTATCATAATTTTGACTTTATAGCTTAAGATCTTGTTCCTTCTATAGCATTTCATATGTATCTAGATGTTCTACCTTGATAAAATATATTTTTCATTAATGTGCCTTAAGAGATTCAATAAATCCCAAACCCTATTTACTAATATTATCAACTACTAGAATAGGAGAGGTGAGGTATTAGGCCTGCTTACACAAACCTTGACCATGATAATCAAACTATTATAGATACTTTTGACCAAACCCATACTAATTTTAAATTTGAACCTCATTTTAGAGATGTAGATTTGCATATTTTTCTTGATTTACCTATGCTTATTATACTATTTCTTGTTCTAATAATATCTTTTTGAATCTTTTATTATTTTTAGTTATGCTTTGGTAGTCATTTCTGTATTGTTTCTTAATTTGATTACATTTTGAATTTGTATTTGTCATTTATGTTGTTTGGATGATGTAACTATGTGAGTCATATGTATCCATTATCTATTTTATTTCCTTTTTTAATGCTAAACATAAATCGGTGTGGTGCTCGTGCATTCTATGATATGCACAATAATATGTATGTATCCTTAATGGGTGTATAGGGGGTAGGTTGATCAAATGAACTTTAATAATCTATCTTAGTAGCTCAATTGAAGTATTATTTAACCTTTTAATGTCTTTTGAATCACCAGTTGTAGATGTACTTTTCTATGATTTCATGTTTTGATATGTAACATTGTTTACCATAAATTGTCTAGGTGAAGATGCATATACATGATTTATACGAGTATACCCTAGAGTCCTTTGTCTTATGAGTTGATTTTCAAATGTTGTAATATTTGATTATAATTTTGTAAACCTACAATTATCTTGCTCATACTAATAATTTGATCACATAGAGTTTCACAAGTGCAAACCCTATTTTTTTATATTGAACATGTAGGCACACACCTTTTAGGGAAGAGGTGTCAATAGGATAAGTATGGGGATTACTGAAAATGGTATAGGTTGTTTTATCTCATGGAGGGGTGATAAAATGGACCTAGTTAGAGTTAAAGTAGTTATCACCCCCATGTATATGAGGAGGAGAAGGATATTCTTTCCTATGCATAAGATATGACATTGAAACTTGAAATATAGTTGTTATGTTATGTATTAAATCCTCTATGTGTGTATAGGTTTACTTGTTGATGGAATTACACATAAGATAAAGATAACATGCTATGAAATATGACATATATTTTAATTGATGGAAAGAATCATATATACATGTGTTTATGTATTTTATGAGTTCATTTTGAATTAAAGGGAACACACATACAAATGAAAGTATTAGAATATGCAACAAAAATTGATTAATTTATTCTATTGTTATGATCATGATTATGTGAAATACAATTCAAAAGATGTATGGATCTAAAATTTCATTTCTAGAAATGTAAACCCTAGGGTTAGATTTTTTAATTAGGATTACTTTGAAAAAAATTACATTGAATAAATGAAACCCTAATGTGGGATTGATTAAATAATCTAGGTTATGCTAACAAATCAAAAAAGTAGAAGTTTGTAACCCTAATTTAGTGCATAAAAACTAGGAGAAGGTAAACCCTACATAAAATTAGGGTTTTTAATCAATATTAAAATTAAGTTGGGTTGACCAAATGTATTAACCTTTTATGGTTTAGCTATGTAAATCTTATGTATAATTAAAGGGTTGAGTAGTCAAAATTAGAGAAATAAGAGGCATTAAATAACAATTGATTTTTTTACAAATTTTGACTTGTTGTGACTTTCTAAAAATTGTAATAAATATATTCAAATAGATACTTATCTATAAAACTCCTGATATGAAAGATATAAATGTTGAAGACTGAGATATGAATAGGTCTAAGTGTTATCAGTCAGATCCCTATGGTAGATCCTCTCCTAGATAGTATAACCACACTTGTATAGTAGTGCCATGTAGATCTAGTGTCCAAAAAATGGCATTAGTGTCATCTATACATGCTTATTCCTAAATTATAGGTGCACTTGTACTTGTGTTTATTGTTTATGGTCCTATGTGCATAGACTATAAAACTATGTATTATGCCTATAATAGCTGATTTATGATGCAAACCCTAATCTTCTTTGTAATTAAGGCATGAGTTTAAAATGTGTGTTCATTATTAGGATATGATGGACATCGTCAACATCCTATTGTGAAGAGAGTTTCCTACATACAAATACTCTAAGGATGGATCAAGCCAGATGTAATTCTCCCCACCTAAGTGTTAGTACAAGTGCAAGTGATGTTAGAAAGATAGTGGTCCTGAATTCCTTGAGTGTGATTGAGATTGGAAATATGGAAAATTTGAGCTTAGGGAAGTTGTATATGGTAGTATGTAGAAGTAGGGTAGAATATGGATTAATAACCTTAATTTTTCTCAACTTATTTCTTATTTGAATAGTTATTCTGTATAAAATTTCCATCTAATGGATAGAGCTCTAAAATTCATGTATTTATAGTGTTTTGTGACTTGTGCAGATAATAAAAGATGCTTAGGCTGACCTTAGGAGGGTTTTAATTTTAAGAATATATTTGTTTGATAATATATGGTAAAGGACATTATCTCTGTTTTAGGGGACACTAGCACCACATGGATCTAGTGTCCTTAATTTTGTGATAATGTTCAGCTGATAGGTTACTAGGCACGAAGGGTTAATATCTATAAATGAAGGGAAAATACTATGTTTAAACTAACTAGGGATGTTTATGCTCCATAAAAAGGATATAAAAGTGTGATAAAAGGCTCTAAGATAAGTCTAGGGATAAACTAGAAATAGGTTGTCTCAAGTAGCACTTTTAGCAGTCAAATATCACTTTTAAGTGATTACAACTTGTCTATAAAATTTCTTAATACATTATTAATTAGGTTTATAAATGTATCAAGTGAATTAGTTAGACCAAAAATAATTACCATAAACTTGTAATGTCAATACCTTGCTCTAAAATTAGTATTATGGATATCTTCTTCATTAATCTTTAATTAGTAATACCCTGATCTCCAGTCTATCTTGAAAAGGAAACCACATCCTTTATTTGGTCAAATAGATCATCTATCTTTGGTAAAAGATAATTATTCTTAATGGTAACCTTGTTAAACATGTAATAGTCAATACATAATTTCAATTTTTCATAATTCTTTTTCACAAAGAGCACTGATGCACCCTAAGGTGACACACTTGGCCTAATACTGTCATTTTTCAATAATTCTTGAAGTTGAGATTTTAGCTCTTAAAAATATATTAAATCCATATGATAACGTGATTTAGATGTAGGGGCTACCCCTAGATCCACATATATAAAAAATCAAATTCATTTTTAGTAGGAAAACTAGGTAATGTATCTAGAAAAACATCATAAAAGTGTCACGATTCTACTAGTCGACACCATTATACAACCGATTGGATAAGGTCCATTAGTATGTTATTTAGATCAGAGTTAAAATTAATTCTAATTTAGATCTAATTATTCACCTATTGACATAGGAAATTGTACCCTTAGTAAGAGGCTGAGCTCTTGCCTTCTCCTTGCAACATGGAAACTCCCCTCTCACCTATGGGACTAGTGAAGTTAGAGGGGAGAGTCTCTAGATAAGGGATAACTCCATTTGATGCATCATGTTTGGTCTATAAAGTGCTAATGCATACATATATAGGTATATAAAAAGGGGGGATGAAAAGGGAGAAAGATGCAAGAAAAAAAACTACTCTAAAGAGGTGATGCACCAAAACAAGGTTGACCTTCACACATCCACTCTTGAAATCAAACAAATGCATAAATACACTTCACACTTGGTAGAAGGACTAGGCTACTAGAAACTGGCAGGGAGGCTTTCATGAAGACACAAGAAACAAAAAATCACTGAGGCACTGTGAAATGCACACTGTAAGTAACTTCCTCTATTCTGGTCTTCCAAATGTTAGTTCTTCTCCTTTCAACTGTAGAAATGGTGCCTTATAGAAAATAGGTATGTTGGTGTTAGACCTGTGAGAGCATCAAGAGATAATGACTAAACACAAACAACACTCAGTACATACTCTAAAAAATCTATCCAAATGGAGGTAAAAAACTACTTTTATTTGATTCAAGTGGAAATTTTGCCAAGGCTACACCTTAGCAAAATGTGCAAGATCCTTACAAAAATGACAAGTTCAAAAATATATAGGATAATAAAGGAGGGAACTTGGCACTTTTTTGACCAATTGGCCCATCACGTCCCCTCATTGGAAAGAGAAAAACACTGTGGCTGATGTCATCTTTCTAGAAGAAGCCTGCCAGAACCATGCTGTATAATCATGGAATTAGACTTTGGCGCTCGAGCATTAATGTGGAAATATAGACTGTGCCTCTTTTCTACAAATAGATTGAAATTTGTCTCCTTATAAATGCATGGGCCATGTCGTTTGTTGTTTGTGCCATTTGGGGATTAACAGGCAATAAATTGCCTTCCCCTTGCCACTTGGACTACCTCATCCCTTTCTACATCTTGTCATCCTCCTACATTATCACCTAGGATTTTGTCCTTTTTTTATCTTGTCTCTTCTGGCTTCTTGGCCCTTGGGGGCAAACATTCTTAGCGGGTCATTGCATTCTAGGCCCATTTCCCATGGTTGGTGCCCCTTCACTTTGAAAGCAAATAACTACTCCACTTCACTAATTTTGACATGTTCACGTGGCTGTCATGCCTTAGAAACCAATAGACATTCCATCCTCTTGAATTTGATGGCTTCTCAAATGTCACTACTTGAAAACCAATGGCTATTTGGCTCTGTTAAACTTGATGTCCTCCACGATGTCATCAGGTCCTTACAGGCTTTTTCAGGAATTTCCTTGCCTTGCTTTATTTTCTTGGCACCTTCCCTCTAGCATTTGAAAAAGTCCCTTTATTTAGGCTGAGAGTCCCCTGCAAGGGCATCTAGCCTTCAGGGTCCTTTGACCCTTCAGACTGTCTCTCGAGCTCCTACAGACAATTTTCCTGGGTCACTATTGGCTTCGTGTATTTTTGTAGACTTTTGTCCACAAACAGTTTCCCAAAAACAAAAAGTCCATGGAAATTTTGTTTTCCTTTGCTTGAAGCTTAGATGTTTGCAGCTTGAATTCCTTTGGACTTTTTGTCCAAAATAATTGGGACTTAGCCAATTTTGATCAAAACTTGGACTTGAACATTGAACTTGAACTTACCCTTGCCCAGGTCCTTTCCCTTGAAGTGCCAGCCCTTTGGAAGGGTACTGGACCTTTTCGACTACCCTTTGGCCAAGGACATACCTTTGAACCAAGCTGATGAACCAAAAATGGTTCAATGGTTCAACCAAGCACATTGATTTCCTAGTGAACCAAGTCAATGACCTTCTTCATTGAACTTTTTATTGAACCAAACCGTTGAACTGAACTGATTGAACCAAAATGGTTCAATGGTTTAACCATTATACACGAATGGGCCTATGAACCAAGCTGATGAACTTCTACCTTTGAACCACCACATTGAACCATGTTCATTAAACTAAGCCGTTGAACCAAAAATGGTTCAATAGTTCAACGGTTCAATGCTTGTTGAATCAAGATTTTGAACCAAGTGATGGATGAACCAAGGGGTTAAACCAAAGAGCAATGGTCTTGAATATTGAACTAAAGCTTGAACCATGGCCAAATGAAAACTACACTAAACTTATGAAATTTGAAGATGACTGGCTTTAAATAGTAGGGGAGGAAGGTGATCAAAATTTTTCCTGTGAGCAAAATTGGTCAACAGATTGGTGACTCACAGGGGAAGCATGCCTGCTATGCTTAGAACCCAGTTGCCTTGTAGTCTATTAGGCATGGAGTTAGATGTAGCCATAACTAAAGTTAGCAACAAACCCAAAATATTCAAGAATCAAACATGAAGCCTTTACCCCCACATGCAAAGGGAAAACACACAAGGCTAAAAAACACTACTTGTGCAAACTGCACTTAAGGAAAGTAGGAAAAGAAATTAAAAACAAACTAATATATATAGCTAACTAGGTATTCTTACCTCCCTCCTAGATCAAAGGGAAAATTTCTTAAGTCCCTTCTTGGCAAGAAGACTTATGGTGCCAGGTAAGTAGCTAAATAAAAAAGAGAGTTGGTGACCTGCTCCTCTTGCCTATCACCTATGTTAGCTGGAATCTGAGTGGATCAGATTCAAACATGCTTCCAACATATGCATACTATGTTTGTTCTTGGAAGCTTGCCTCCTATTGGTTCTTCAGGCTGGTGTATCCCATCAAGAAATTGATTTCTTCTTACTCAACACCATAAGCCCCTTGATATGCACCCTTGACTGACTTGCTCTCTTCTACCTTATGCTCAGGTTCCATGGTATGATCATCTTCCTTGATGGCTTCAAAGGAGATATCTTCAAATTCACCAACCTCTTAAAGGAGTAAATCTAAAAAACTATAGCCTCTTTGCATGCTTGTTAGAACCCTAATGCTGCCTTCTCTACTCTTATCCATCTCCTAGCCTCCTTGAAGAATAGTGTAGCCTGCCTCGATGACTTCAAACAAATCATTCAATGCATGAACAAGAGATTGTCCATGCTCCTCCATGTCAGCTAAGGTGATCTCCTCCTCATCTATACTCATGAAGTCTCCCTGATCAGTCATGAACTAAGCACACTCTTCTTTGCTTGCTTCCTTCAAGACAAGTTCCTCCTTGAGAAGGGGTGAAGTGGAATACTGATGGATGAACTCATGTGGAAGAGGAGGTAGTCCCTAAACTAGAATCAAATGATTCTCCTCTTTCCATTTGGTCAGCACTTCACCTATATTAGGCATGGCCTGATAGTTCTCTTGGGGATGTGTAGTTGGGGTGTGTTCATACATGGAATGTGTTGTTGGGTCTAAAATGTCCATCACACATTGGCTAAGGAATCTCTCTTTGGATTCTAATTTTGTAATCCACCTATCTATATTCTCTTATAAGAGCCTTTCCTAGAAGTCACAATCATCATCGGGAGTAGGAACAGCCCCATCTTCTTTAAGGTTTTGCGCAAAACCTTTCTCTTCTTCCTTTCTACCCCAAGATTCCACTAGTTGCTTCCAACTCATGATCTTGGGATTAGAATCTTACTTCTGTGAACAGGCAGCAACTTTATCCTCTTCAAGGTCCTGAGCTAGTTCATGATGTTCCTTATTCTAGCTTGGAATTTGGAGATCATGTTGAAAGACATGAGGAGGTTGGGGATGATTTGGGAGGGTCTACTCATATACAAGAAGAGCTATCTAAGAAGAGGCGTGCTGAAAAGCTAGGTGAACAGGATTGAGGGTAGGGTTGATTGATGCATTAGATAATTCAGAATGAGCAAGTGCCATCTAATATAAAGGATTCGACATAGAAGAGGGAGCTTTCTCTAGAATAGGAGGGGGTAGACCTTGGGCCAAAATTTCTTGATTTTTGTTCCTCCATTTTAGCAATATTTCATCAATATTGAAATTAGCTTGTGGATTGACGGAAGGGGTGTCTTTTGGCATCGACTCCTCTACAAGGTCTAAAAACTCCATTTCTCTCTCTCCCAGTAGTCTCATCTTAGCCTCTAATTCCTCAATCTGCTTAGTTATATTATCCTCATTTTTTACTTCTTAGAGCTCATGGAAAATGTCTTTCACCCCCTTAATGTTCTGTGACTCAACCACTTAATTATAGCTCAAGAAATTTGGAGTGGGCATCTCCTTTGGGGGTGATGGGGCCATAGTGTGAGAGGGTAACAAGATTTAGATTCCATTTTCCTTACTGCCAAAATGGACTGCTGCACCTAAAGGTTTGCCAATTCGATCTGTCTATCAAGATTAGCCTTAAACACAAGATTTGTTGTTTTAAAACTCTCCTAAACATGATTGGTGAAAGGACTTTGATAGGCTTGATTTGGCTTAGGAGCAGACACCGTATATGAATGATATGATGCTTGGGGTAGTGAGTATGTAGGTTGATAGACTTGGTAAGGTTGCCTCTCATGAACACTCAGCTTCTCCTCTAAAGATGTGATCAAACCACCCACATCTATCATCTCACCTATAAGCCTGTGCCAATTGGCTCTTTCAATAGGGGCCCATTCCTTTTTAACCTAAACTAATGCATTCCTCACTTGATGGATGATATGATCAAGAATTTCTTTGCCACATCCTCTTCTGGTGTCAATATCTATTACATGTTTTTCATATCTCAGCAGTGCTCACTTGAAGGCAAAAATAGGTTGATTGGCAAAGACACTGGGTTGTGTGGGAGAAGTGACATAATGAGAAGACTAGGCATAAGGCTGATATAACTCATGAAAGAGCTGGGACTAGCCATATTGAAACTGATAAAGATCAACATAAGGTTGGTAAGGATTATAGCCATGTTGGCCAAGGAAAATATGGTCCATGGCTCTGAACGATGGGATTATACATACCAAAATGTTGTTTCTTGATGGTATGGCACTAGAACTGGTTAACCAATTGATTTAACTTAGAGTCACCATTGGTGTTTGATGCAAAAGCCTCCAAGGGCTGGTTAGTTGAAGAACACACCAAAAATTCTTCAACTCTTTGGATAAAACCTGTCCCAGTGAGTCCCACTGAGCATGCCAAAACTGTTGATGCAAGAAATTGCACCCTTAGCAGGAGGCTAAGCCCCTACCTTTTCCTTGCAACATGGAAACTCCCCTCTTACCTATGGGAATGGAAAAGCTAGAGGGGAGAGTCTCTAGATAATGGCTAGCTCCCTTTGATGCATCGTGTTTGTTCCAACAAGTGCTAATGGATACATATATAGGTACATAAAAAGGGGGGATGAAAAGGGAGAAAGATGTAGGAAAAAAAACTACTCTAAAGAGGTGATGCACCAAAATAAGGTTGACCTTCACACATCCACTCTTGAAATTAGATAAATGCATACATACACTTCACACTTGGCAGAAGGAGCAGGCTGCTAGAAACTGGCAGGGAGGCTTTCATGAAGACATAAGAAACAAAAAATCACTGAGGCACTATGAAATGCACACTGTAAGTAACTTCCTCTATTCTAGTCTTCCAAATCTTAGCTCTTCTCCTTTTAGCTGTAGAAATGATGCCTTATAGACAACATGTACATTGGTGTTGGACCTGTGAGAGCATCAAGAGACAATGACTGAACATAAATAACACTCAGCACATGCTCTAAAAAATCTATCCAAATGGAGGTAAAAAACTACTTTTATTTGATTTAGGTGGAAATTTCACCAGGGCTACGCCTTAGTAAAATGTGGAAGATCCTTAAAAAAATGACAAGTTTTCAAATATATAGGAGAAGAAAGGAGGAGGGAACTTGGCACTTTTTTGACCAGTTGGCCCATTGCATCCCCTGATTGGAAAGAGGAAAACACTGTGGCTGATGTCATCTTTCTAGAAGAAGCTTGCTGTAACCATGTTGTATAGTCATGGAATTGGACTTTGGCACTCAAGCATTAAGGTGGAAACATAGACTGTGCCTCTTTTTTGTAAATAGATTGAGATTTGTCCCCCTTTTAAATGCACAATCCATGTTGTTCACTGTTTGTGCCATATGGGGATTAACAGGCAATAAATTGCCTTCCCTTTGCCACTTGGACTGCCTCATCCCTTTTTACACCTTGTCATTCTCCTACATTATCACTTGGGATTTTTTCCTTTTCTTATCTTGTCTCTTCTGGCTTTTTGGCCCTTGGGGGTGAACATTCTTAGTGGGTCACTGCATTCTAGGCCCTTTTCCCATGGTTGGCACCCCTTCACTTTGAAAGCAAATAGCTACTCCACTTCACTAATTTTGATGTGGTCACACAACCATCATGCCTTGGAAACCAATAGATATTTCATCCTCTTGAATTTGATGGCTTCTCAAATGTCACTACTTGAAAACCAATGGCTATCTGGGTCTATTAAACTTGATGTCCTCTAGGACATCATCAAGTCCTTGCTAGCCTTTTCAAGCATTTCATTGCCTTGCTTTGTTTTTTGGCACATTCCCTCTAAAAAAGTACCTTTTTTTGGGCCAAGAGTCCCCCGTAAGGGCATCTACCCTTTGGGGTCCTTCAGCAGGTCCTTTGACCCTTCAGATTGTCTCCCGAGCTCTTGTAGACAATTTTCTCAGGTTGCTATTGGCTTCATGTATTTCTGTGGACTTTTGTCTACATACATTTTCCCATAGACAAATTGTCCATAGAAATTCTATCCACCTTTGCTTGAAGCTTAGATGTTCATGGCCCAAATTCCTTTAGATTTTTTGTCTAAAGGAATTGAGACAGCCAATTTCGATCAAAACTTGGACTTGAACTTACCCTTGCTCGAGTCCTTTCCCTTGAAGTGCCAGCCCTTTGGAAGGGTACTTGACCTTTTCGACTGCCCTTCAGCCAAGGACATACCTTTGAACCAAGCTGATGAACCAAAAATGGTTCAACAGTTTAAGGGTTCAACCAAGTGTGTCAATTTCTTAGTGAACCAAGTTGATGACCTTCTTCATTGAACTTTTCATTGAATCGAACCGTTGAACTAAACTGGTTGAACCAATATGGTTCAATGATTCAATTGGTTCAACCATTGTGCACCAATGGACCCATGAACCAAGCTGATGAACTTCTACCTTTGAACCACCACATTGAACCATGTTCATTGAACCAAGTTGTTAAACCAAAAATGGTTCAATGGTTCAACATTTCAATGCTTGTTGAATCGAGATTTTGAACCAAGAGATGGATGAACCAAGGGGCTGAACCAAAGAGCGATGGTCTTGAAGATTGAATTAAAACTTGAACCATGGCCGAATGAAAATTTCACTGAACTTATGAAATATGAGGATGACTGGCATTAAATAGCAGGGGAGGAAGGTCACCAAAATTTTGCCTGTGGGCAAAATTGGTCAACATTACCTACACACATATGTATATATGTATATATACATATATAATATATATGTATATATACATACATACACACACACATATGTATATGTATATATGTGTATATGTAATGATTTACCTACATGCACATATATATCTATATGTATATGTACATATCTATGTGTGTGTGTGTACATATATGTATATATATACATTTATATACATATAAATATAATCATATATACATATATATATATAGATACACATACATATATACACATATACATACACATAAATATGCATGTGTTTTTGTGTGTAAATATATCTAAGACCAGTGGTGCACCTTGAGGTGACACATTGGGCCTAATATTTCCATTTTTCAATAGTTATTATAGTTGAGCTTTTAGTTCCTACAAATATTTTACATCCATGTGATAAGGTTCTTTAGATGTAGGGGATACCCCTAGATCCATATCAATAAAAAATCAATTCATGTTTAGTAGAAAAACTAGGCAATTTATCTAGAAAAACATCAAAAAAGTGTCATGATTTTTCTAGTCGACACCACTATACAATTGATTGGATAAGGTCCAGTAGTATTTTATTTGGATCAAGGTTGAAATTATAACAATCATTCTAATTCAATTATAAATATTTACCCACACACACAAACACACACACACACACATGTACATATGTGTGTGTGTGTGTGTGTGTGTGTGTTTGTGTATAAATATATTTAAGATGAAGGTGATCTATTTACATTTATGTACACACACAAATATATATATATATATATATATATATATATATATATATATATATATATATATATATATATATATATATATATATATATATATATATATATATATATATATATATATATATATATATATTCATGACGAGCATATTTCATCATGCTCCAAAAGCTTATGAAGTTATGCCTACGATAACATTGGCATGTGTAATTTAAAGGTGATTGTATTGTCCTAAGTCATGAGACTTTGTCCATTTGAAAGGTTGTATAAATTTATTAATGCATGGCATTGTTTAAAAAGGTTTTTTTTAAAGGGTCAAATATTTTGTTAGGTGTATTAACTAAGGACCTTTTCAAAAAATTCAAACCTTTATGCATATTGATAAGAAACATTTTTATTACGAAACTTGAGAGATAAAATAATTTGAGTGGTCCTTAGTCTTATGCATTAGAGGAAGAGTTGAGGATGTCGTCTGAAAGCTTATATAAGTAGACAAGTGAAAAACAAAGGAAACATTACATTTCCCATTAACTAATTTTAATCTTGGGATTCGATGTATACTTCGGTTTGGAAAAGAAATAGTGAACGTATGTATGAAACTATGTTTCCTCTTTATTGTGAGTTTTAATGTTAGGTAGAACCTTATTTTATTATTCTTATCCAAAGACTCAGCTAAGAATTAAAATTTGGCATGGAACAACATGAATTAAGGTTATCATTAGTTTGGACACCATTTTGGTCCAATGACTACTAGAAAAGAGAGGCAAATGAAGAGTAAGAAAAGTATGGAGGAGATAGAGGGGTTTCAAGCCTACATTTTGGGTTGCCATGCTGAGCAATGAGGAAATAAAGAAGAGAAGGATGAAATGGAGAGACTAGATGGATGGTGGCAGAGGAGAGTGAGAAAAGATAGAGATGGGCATCGGGGATTGAAATGGTGTTGCTGATAATGGTGTGGCACCATAGCAAAAGACCATAATTAAAATAAAAACCTTTCATTTGTACATTTTTAGTCATTTGAATCCCCCTTCCAAGTTTATATTCTATTTTTAAAATTTTATGATAATAATTGCAAGTTACGAAAACCTTGATGAGTATATTCTCAGATGAGAATATTTTTTGGTTGTCACATGAACCTATACTATTGATAAGCAACAAACATGATATGGATATATATATGTTTTTATTCTATTGAAACCTTAGGAATTTGGCTAAAGTCTGTTGGAATATTTATTCATATTATGGTTTAACTTTCTTTAAAATTTGAAAGTGGTTTGTTGCATAACCAAAATGATTTTACATCTATTTCAATGATTCATGGGAATCATATGAGGTCATGAAACATCATGATGATTCCATAAATTTTATGGATCGATTCTAGATTTATATTTGATTATCATTTTAAATGATTGCTAGAATTAAGGATTGTTTACTTTGGGAATTTTTATATGGTTGAGTCACAATGAATATGTAAACTGGTTATTATAGTTGTTTGGTAAAAATTTTGAACCCTATTGGACTATGGCTTGGATGTATTTGACTTGTTGAGTTATATGTTTATGCTTCATATTTTTTTATATGACCGTGTGAATTATATTCTTGATGGGTGAACCATTCATGACTGGTTATATTTATGTGCCAAGGTTTTCCAACTATTGTAATTATACACATATATTTATAAATCAAACTATTTTTTATTTTATAAACCTCTTCTAGTTATTAAATTGACCCATATTTATTTTAGTTGGCATTTTGATCTTATTCCATTTGATGTTGTTTTACATAGGAGTGTTATGGATTTAATTGGTGGTACTAATTTTGGAAGTTTTTGTGTTTCCCTATTGGTTTGAATGTACATGATTTGACTTATGAATTTTCATTGATGATGCTTGCATTTGGTTTAATTTTACACATTTCCTTCTTTGGCATCATATTGACTTTTGTTGTCCAATTTATTTGAATGTAAGATCTAAAACAATAAATTTGATTGTCTTGTTGTGAAAGATGAATTTTGCTTAGATGGTTATCTTTTTGTAGATGTTAGTGATTATTTATCCATTAGTAAAAGTTTTTAAAAAATAATAAATTGAAATGGTACAATTGAATTATTGATTTGAAATTATTTTCATCAATTGTTATTCATACACCTAAATCATTGTGACAGAGAAAGTAGATTGTTTTTGTTACATTGAGAACTTGCACGGTGAGGTGTTATCATGACCTTATCAATATTTATATGATTTAAAATTCACTCTTTGTATTAAGTACTCAGCTAACATATGTAGGTATCTATGTGTATTTTTTCCTTGGATGGTTGTATTCATTTGTGAGAAAATGAATGGATTGGATTTTAATAGACTAGTCATGATTAGGTAAGAGTTGGGGTACTCTCAACTATTATATACCATCATACATTTTCTATATGTATTGTTAATCTTGTGTTACCAAAGTTATGTGGTAAATATATATTGTATTGTTACCTTGAGAGTTTATATAATAACTCATTGTCAATTTCTCTCTGGTAAAAGGATAGTTTCAACATTAGGTATTATGGGCTGCCAAAATTATTTCATGTGGAATGAAGTTCATCTGATTACCTTGATTATGTTGAACTTGAATTATTAAAATAGAATTTAAATTTTAGAATATTTACTTGGGAGGAAAAATCACATTACCATTTTTAAGCTTACACATATATTTTCACCATTTTATTGTAGGGATTGTTATGCAAGTTGGTTCTTCTTTTCAGAAGTTTGATTGCTTGTTTATCTTTATGACTTGCTCAAGTGTTTTATTCACCATTATTAACCCATGAAGGGTTTTTAGGTGATAAATTTGTTGGTTAAGTTTATTGTAATGCTAAATTATTGTAGTTGGCATACACTATATTCAATGCCTAATTCAAACATTTGTAATTGTACGATAACATGATAGTTTCCTTCTACATATGCCTTCAGGCTTGTATTTATATTCATATGTTAAAACTATCAACCCTTGAGGGTTATTTGAGTGATTATATTAATCTTATCATTCAGATAATAAGGCTTGGTGGTGTAGTATTCTATATGAAACAACCTTTGTATTTAGTAGTGTTTCATATTTTACTTATGAATGACATCCTTCTTTAAGGATTGATTATGTTATATTATAGTTGTATATTAGAGTGATTCAACCTTGGGCATGGTTAAGTTTAAGATCTTAGGATTTCCTTATTTTGGAGGAAGGTTACTCATGTGGTTTGGTTTTTAAGGATATAATATCCATGGATGAAATATTCATACATATGTTTTAATGTTATTCAACTTACCTCAGCTATTTAATTATGTTACGTGAGATTATTATACTACTCACCTTCTTGTAGGTTAGTTATTAGTTTCATGTGGAAATCCTTTACATACATATATATATATATATATATATATATATATATATATATATATATATATATATATATATATATATATATATATATATATATATATATATTGTCATCCTTATTGTTGGTAACACTTATTTCTTAAGTGATTAAGTGTATAGATTCATTCAAATAGTTATACTTTCATGTGGTTAATAAGGCCACATCATGCTAATAAGTTTCAAAAACTTATATAGTAAATGCACTGTGTTATATCCTAGTGGAAATTTGTTTATGATGCTATTTTCAATAGTTTATATTTCCACATTAACTCATGAATACAACTTTATGGATGTCCTTATCTCATGATACTAACCTTGTTAACATGGAATGATAATACAAACATATTCGATTTTGATAATGTAAACATGAAGCCATAGTTAACTCAAAAGTTAATTAAATTGGCTATTCTTAACCTGGGATTATATGTGATTGATCATATTTAATGGTTGTTAATTATAATTGTGAATTGATTCCCCAATGCTCAATGTGATTCTAATTTTGGTACATTACTCCTTGGAATGCATGGATAGTCACGTGCAACAAATACATTGTGTGGCAAATGCTTATTCATTAATATAGCCCATATTTGGCCTAATGGCTGAATTTGTCACTCAAATAAGTCATTACTCTTTTGGTTAAATTATTCATTATTATTAAATTAAGAAGTTGGAATAAACTCTTTGTGCAAGGACCCTATGGTCAAGGAATTTATAAACACAATTCTGACCAGGTAGCACTATTAATTGTTATCCATCATAACAACTAGTGATTATCTAAAATTTGGTAAGTATATCATATGGATGTGTCCTTTTTTATATGATAGGATTGTTAAGGATGTAATGACCTTTTTATGCATATGCACTATGGGTTGGTGGATGTCAATTATTCATGTTAGTAATTAGGATTATGGATATTTGATTCCAGAATAATCAATTTTCCTCTAGTTGGGTCATATGTGATAGGATGAAATTCTATAAGTGATGGAACATGGGTGTAATGAACCCTAATATTATGTATCATGGCATCATAATCTAATGGGGAAAAACTTGAACTGGTCCTATCTTATGTAATCATAAGGTTCTATGTTCATGATTCTTATATTGGATCACCTTGATAGTGGATTGATGTTAGCTACTTGTTGACCCTTGTATGTTGTAAGGTTGAAATAATCCAAATCTTGGCTTGATGGTACTTTATCCCTCCTTTTAGGACCTACTATGATTATTATGGCACCTCATTTTTATCTAGTTCATATAATTAATAATGGCTAGTAGGATGGCTCATTTTTATGTTTATATTACCTTTAGTTAGAAATCTTTTTAAGGATACTTGAGGCTTAGAGTGAATCCTCTCACCTCATGAGTTTCCAAGTCATAACTATATAGGGTTATCAGATGCTTATATTGGGATGAGTATCCCTAGGGGATATGATGGGGAAACTGAGTGACTATTAAGGTTTTAATGGCTATTAACATGGACCTACACAGTAACACCCCTTGAATGGTGTACCATCCTTTAGGTAACCCCCATTATTTATGGAATCCTCTATTGATGGTCATCATAGAATAAGTATCTCATTAACCCAGTCCATTTATGGGTTGACTACTCATTTGGTGTGGGACTGTGTTAATGTATTTTGCATGGTGTGATGATTTTGTGGGTTCTTTATGTGGCTTAGTTGTGTACTCTATTAACAATTCCTAAATTTTTTGGGGGGGGTTATTTCATCTGCTATTAGAGCTTGTGTTATGATTATTTTGAGAATAAGGTTTATTTTATCTCACTTCTTAGAATTCAAGATAAATTTTAATTCATTTTACAGCTAAATTAAGTTTTATTTACTATTAGGTTCTTACTGATTGCTACTACAAGTGAGGTTTAAAAATGGAAATATACCTGATTTGGTTATCTTATTATTCATAAATCAAAGATAAATTTAGATCAAATTATGCTCATGTGGGGCAAGTATGAAGGTTGGGTGGCTTCATAAGAAATAACAAGTCCTCATTATGGATGTAACAACTTGAGAAATCATTTAAGGCATGTTTAGAAATAGGAACATGTGCTAAGTAATCTCAAGAATGTTTCATAGAGATTTGCCCCAATTTGAGATGGGTTATGCAATAAAAATGGGGATCAAGTAAGATTGTTGATTATGGTTGACTAAACATCAAGGAAATCAAGGAATTTTCCACCACCTATCTATATGGTTATAGAATCTAATGGTACAATTGATGTATGAATATATGTACACATAACTATACCAACTTACAAGGTATGATAACTAATATGATTGAGTTGGTGTTGTTTGTATGTCACTAGGATGATGAAAGTCTAATTTTTCCATGATGGTCATGATATATACCTTTTCCTTAGTTGAATTGACCCTTCCCATTTTTAATTATGTTTGAGAAAGCCTCACTTATCGACCATTGGCTTGTATTGGTGGGTCAATCAGAGATAAGTGGTAAAGGCTTCACTATTAAAATAAATAGAAATAGTGTCTGGTATCTTTTAATTAGTTATATGGTCAACCCATCACTATATTCCTAAAACATTATGACCTAGGGAGGACCAAGGGTTTAACTCTGATCTAGAGGGTTAGATTAGGTATAGGGAGCTGGTCTTCATGGGTGAATTAGTAAATCTTGTGATTTCATCTTATTGGAGAAATTTCTTGAGCCTTTGAGGAGCTTCAAAGCATGAATGGTGGTTATAACCATTAATAGGCCCATACGTAATACTACTATAAGTTATTATTTAGTTAACCTAATATTTAATTTAATCTATTGAAAAGAGTTTAATTCTATACTTAAGGAACTAGAGTACCACTTGTAATTTGTATGGTTTTGAGTGGAGTAAGAATACTTCTACGGGTTTAAGATGTTATTGATTGGGCAAGGCCATTCTAAGGAAATATTACCTTTGGGGAGACATGATGATGAACTTGGTAAAGGTATGTTGAATTGTTACATGCATGCAACTATTTTATTCACATTTTTGTGTTTATATTAGATTGGTTGACTGATATACGTCATACTAGAGATTTGAAACATAAATATCTTTATAAGGAATTATTAGATCATTTATGGTTGGTAGAAACATTAAAGGGTTTCTCTTTACTTCTTTTTCTCATTTTATTAGCACTTATTTTGGATAATTTGTAAGTTTATATAGTTGTGATTTATTGATAGCTAGGGAAAGAAATGGAAAATTCTTTCTTGGCTTGTGTGTTAATAAACTTGATGGGTTGCATCAAACAAAAAAATTGCTAAGTATGGTTTTTAATGCTTGGAAAAATTGTTTTGTTCCAATTAATGGACTTATAAGTTAAGTTTGGACATGGTTTTGGGTTGGAAACTTTAACATGGTTGGTTGATTACAACCATTATAACCTAGAATTGAACAAGTATTATGTATCATAATCCTAAGATGCTAAAAATATATGTATTTAGCTGAATTTAGGCTTGGTTTGCTATGCGCATTTGGATCTTCGAGTTGAACAAAGGGGATTATGGCTTTGTCACTCAAAAATATAGAAGATATTAAGTGTGTGGATATATTTTTATTCAATGATGTTGTTATTTTGATCATGGGTGTGTTTAATCCCATAAGGAGGTAGTGATGCCCCTAATTATGTTTCACATTTATGTGATGATTATTTGATTTTGGATTAGTTTTGGCATCGATGAAGATGTCATTATGCTCGTAAACACATATATTTGACATCCATGAGGATGTCTTTTATGAATGCAACTTTATTATGGTTGTGGAAACTATGATTTCTACAATGATGATATAATATTCACCTAGAACCTTGGCTAAGTTCATCTTTTCCTTGAGATATGTTGTGTTAAAGAAAGCATTTCTTGTCAGCTGGAAGGATAGTGATAGGGATTATTGTTGGAATCATGAAACCATGTTTATTGATCATTGTTTGATTTCATGAGTGGGACATCTTATGATGATTGAGGCATAATACTCCTATGAGGTCCAAGGATGCAACTTAAGCCTAGAAGTCCTAGTGGGTGAATAGGCTTACTTGCTTGGGAAACTAAGGAGGTTTTGGGGATCTCTAATTATTAATGGGTAGCGTGAGCCATCTAATCAATGAGGCACAAACTTGGTAGATTTTTGATATTCATGGATATAGATTTATGTAATATGTTAGAATGCACCCTTCCTTAAAATAATGTGTTGGTGGACTTGAGATCCATAAAAATGAGTATGATGTTATATGTTGGATATTTTATGTCATCTTGGATGACATTTATACATCAGATAAATAGATGAGGACAATGGAACCTTGTGATTCACTTTCCATTTTAAGTGGTGTGATATGAAAATTACTTGGCATAATTTACCAAACCTCTTGACCCATAGGTGTGTCATAATATTGTACTTCCCTTCAGTGCATGTAAACTATTGTGTGTGTGGACACATTTTACATTTTGTTTATTATAATTATTAATGTAAACTTATAGCTTCTCTATTTTATGAGAAAGTAATTAGTTTTTGGATTTACATATTATTACCCCCCTTGATATCAGTATTATTGTATGTATATGATTTGATCATGGACCACCTTGTGATGTAGTTTTCCTTCTGGAATCAGCCCCTTACAACTAAAAATCTATCAGGGTATAGTGACTGTTTTGTTTAGTGTGAACCTAAATCACTACTCTAAAATTAAACTTTGATGTAATTAGGAGGTTTAGGGTGAAGAGAAAACTATATCCATGATTATTAGAATGGGTACGAGCTAGGGAGAGGAGTCTCGCATAGGATAAAAACCCATTTCTCCTCTTTATATGAAGTAGCCACCTAATTATTTTGGGTTGTGCACCATGAATGCCAAAAGTTGATGGTGGGATATTCATACGTGATTATCACCTCTTGGATTGAGTGTTACTTTACCCACCTATTTGAGGTTGTTGTAAAAATAACATTGTGAAATCTCTTTATGTAGCCTTGTAAAAGCACTATTTGGTCATAAAAATTAGACTTTTATAAAAAATCAACAAGACTAAACTTACTAAAATACAATTACATATTGAATTGTAAATTAAAGAATGTTATTCATGAGGTAATGGTTGAATTAATTGAAAATAATGTTTTGATATGAATATTCTGATTTATCAGCATATGTTGATTGGTAAGTGCAATCATGTTATTTGTAAGGTCTAGTTATATATACCTAATATTATTTTTTTGAAATGAATATTTTTGATTGTTTAAGCATGGTTGAAATGCATAATGATTTTATCCTTGGGAAGATCATTATTAAGTCCTGATTAGGTAGATTTTAAATCTTTAAGAACTTTGTTATGCTACCATGAGGTAAGTGTAGTGAGATGGTGGGATTGTAATCTTTGTAACCATCACTTGAGCTCATAAATTTGTAGAGAGCATGAAAAAAACCTTGGGGTTACATGTGAATTCCTAATATGGATTTTTTGATGTTTAATGTGGTTAGTGTGGGATGTTATACTAACCCATGAATGATGAATAGTGAAAGATAAGTAACCATGGATTGATATATCTATATTTTTATTGACATTTTATAATGAATTTTACCAAGGAGATATGTGTACATCACATGTGTTATGGGGAGCATAGTGGTATGGTGGTTTTCATTGATTTTCATTATGGAATGAATGAAAAAAGTTATGTGAGAAGCATACTTTAGGTGGTGGCAATGCCATGTACTAGTATGAGTGTTATTGTGTTTAGCATTCTATAAAATGATATAAAATTATGAGTATGTATGTATATATATATATTAAAAATGTTGTGGAAAGGGAAAACCTCAAAAAAAAAATATTTTATGAAAATTTGTTGGATTGTTATTGGGCAACTATTGTTTGAAGTTGTTTATTTATGTGATAATAATTCTTCATAATGAGGAAGGTTCTAATAAAAATTATTTTACTAAGATGAAAATTCTAGAATATATTGGTTTTATATGAGCTAAAATATGTAAATTATGGTTTAAGGAGTAATGATAAACTCTTTTGTTGTTAAATATTTAAATATTAATGGTAATTACATCCTATGATGCATATTTTCTTCATAAATCAATTGCTTTTCTAGTTGCATAGGTGGCTAGAAATTAGGTGGAATTCAATGGTACTACGTTAAAAATAGAATTTCACTGGTAATATTTGCATGGTAAGGGCATGTTTAAGCTGAAATAACCTTTTGTAAAAAGTGTTCATGTTTCCTAAGTTAAACTATGGCCTTGTGAGGCACAAAAAGTAAGATTTGTATGTTACCTAAGTTGACTATTGTAGGATTTTTAGAGGCAAAATCACTAAGGGGAGGTGAATTAGTGACCCTAAGTATTCTAATTTTAATTTCAATCATTTCAAACTCTTAAACAATTACCACAAGCATTCATAAAGCATGCACATCATTCATAGTAATGAGCAAGAGAGATAAGGCAAGATCAAACGCATAACATATGACATATGTGGGAAACCATCTTGGGGGATAAAACCCACTATAAATTATAATTGGATTACTATTTTATAATAAAAAGAACCAATTTAGACCATCTACAACTAATCAAGGAACTACCATCCCTTATTTTAGTGAGACTATAATCCCACAAGGATCTAACACATGTATCTATCTGAGCTACAACAATAACTAGACCTCTAAAAAGTTTCACCATGAAAGGAGAAACCCCATAGATGTTGAGATACCAAACAAAACCTAATAACACACCCACCTTTGAATTGATGTCTTCAACAATTGTTGATGGACCTCTGATTATCATTCTTTACCTTCACTCACATTCAATCTTCAAACATGTAAGAGTACTATTATAACATCAAAAATATGAACTATAATTCATATAAACCATCATTAACCTAATATAATATTCAAATCATCTACTAGGCACCCACCCTTTCCTTTGCTTCACAACACTATGCTATCAAATGCAAATTCCACACACACATCTAAAAACCATCACTTTTGGTTTCACTATTTATAGATCATTCATGATCATCACAATATTGGTTAGCCAATAAGCATGACTTAACCCTTAATTCATTTATCTCATTAATACATAACTCAATATCATCCGTATAGGTTTTCCATATCACCAATGGATCACCCTTAAGTAATAACCCCTTTCAATTATGCCAAACTAGCCCTTACAGGTCTCATAGAGACCTATTCACTCCATTAACAAAAAAATGAGAAAAATAGAAACATAATAACACTTAAAGTTCATATTTCAAATCTAAATGACCTTTCATTCATCCTTAAATTCTTACATTCATCGTTTCACTCTTTTGTGCAAGCTCAAAATCTGTAAACATTAGCCTTGTTCATAAGGACACCATGAATGAACACATAGTCAAATTATAACCCTTTGTTCATACTAAATATGATTATTAAAACCTTAATAATTCATGTATATTGTCCTCATGGATTCAAAAATACTCTAAAATATCTAATTCATCTTGAGACATCAAAACAACATCAATAAAAGCTGAAATATCCTTCTTGGGTCACTTGTAGAACAAACATGAAAACATAGTCAACTTTTAACCTTAATAATTTTGGATCTACACACTTTCATACCTTTAAATTTATATTTATAGATGAAACTTATAGTCTCTAAAAATTTTCTTTTTACACCATGAGAAAATTCTACATATATCAAAAGATATGGTCCAAAAACCAGACAATGGTATTTCCTTTGTTAGATTCAAATATTTGAGTTCAAACAATCACAATTAAAATTTGATCACCATGTTATCATCTCATGTCCTCTCTTCTTAGATTAAATATTCACTATCAATATTATTCTAAATTTATCACATAGTGTACCACTACCCAAATATTAAACTTTTAACACTTGGCCTCATCTCATGAAATCTTACAATCTTGATCACACACGCTCCATCGATCTCCTTGAGATTGTAATTAATTTAATAATGCTAGACAAATGTCACTTTGACCTCTTGAATTTAATACACACCATTTTATCTTGACTAGTATGAATACCCACTCAAATTTTATCCTTGGAATAAACTTGATCTTTATCTCTTCTCAATGTTAAACTTTGAACACTTGTCCTCATCTTGTTGCTTCCAAACATCTTATAACTATCATGCTCCATTGATCCTTTTGTAAGGATATCAATCTTTAATTTTTTAAACCATTGGACAAATTTAAATCATATTTCTCAATACAAACTTTTATATTGATATTTTATGATCACCCTCAAACCATTGGATCTTCATTTGGTCCTTATCTTTAACATAGTGCAAAGTAGACTAAGTATGGGGACCATTTCTATTTGCCTAGAAGGCCAGCTTTGGACCTCAATAACTTTTTCTATGCTTAGACTTATGATCTAAAATTTATATCATATCAACCAGGCACAAAAATTAAAAAAATAATACGATAAACTTCTCTTGAAATGTCAAAATGTGAGAGATAATCCATCACCAAATTTATTACTTGGCTCTTTCTTGCCACATGAAAATTTGGCTAAGTATGGGAAAACACTATCAATCTACTTGGGAGCCCAACGTTGCACTTGCATATATTTTGTAATTATTAGTCACATGACCGAAGATTTAGAACATAAAAATTATTCACAAATGTGATCACAACCATATGACTAACCCCCCATGACTCATCCATATGTGGTAATGGTGACATCATTAAACTACCTACTCAGATTTTCTATCACTAACCCAAAATGTCTAGATAAAATCAATGTATTAATAGATGAATTCAACTCATGAAAACAACCACTAAAATAATATAAAACCTCTTATATGATCCCTTTCACATCCTGAAATCACCATACTCATCCTTGAACATCTCTAACCATGCCAAAAATAAAGAATAACCAAGCCTTATTCAAGCATATTAGGACAAACACATTACACACTTTGTCACTATTACTTAAACTATCAAGGAAATTCATCCACTTACTAGGACACCTTCATGAAATAATTAACAAATCTAACAAAATATCCCTCTTTGTCATTGATGTCAACAACTATCATAAATCAATATACAACTCACCTTCCTTCTCTCTCTTCAAGCACTCTATAATAGGAAATTTCTCTCCCTTTGACATAATGACAAAGTGGGAACCAAATGATCCTAAGGACCTAAAAATACTACCAATAGGAGATGAACACCTTATAAATATGATACAAATTCCCCCTTACCTTGGTCTTACCTTTTCTTTCCTTGACAACATCCTTCTTGCTACATGCCGACATTTTTCTTTAACCAAGCACTGTAACCAATGAATAAAGAACACAAAAACATTGATATCTAATGGAAATTACAAAGAAACATATAATATGGAGTACCCTAAATATTTTTTTATTCATTTCATCACTTGAGCATCTTCATATCTCCATACACCATGAAGAACCACCATAAAGGCTTATTAGCCTTCTCTCTCAAACCACCTCAAAAAACACCAATAGGACTTCATGCCACTCACCAAATATTAAATATGTACTAAACCAGCTTGAGGACTCACCTTAAATTACTCTTACCTTTATATTTTTGAGAAACTAAACAAAAATCACTCTTCTTCAGACTATGCCTATCTAATCTCCTAGTAGTCCTACTTGAAACTTGTAGAGCCCACAACTTTTAGTAGACTCACCTTCAATACTTGAAACTTCATATATAGATAATTATCATATTCCCCTTCAATAAAACTAATTTTAAACAACTAGATCATCTTATGAAACATACTTTCTTCACAAACCTAATAATTAATTAGGCTTCCTCTTTGATATAAACTTGAATAACTTAAAAACCATAAACATTTAAATATATGTGAATCTTGATTTAACAACCCATTTATCCCATTAAATATATTAATAATTATTATACCTAAAATTATAAGGAAAACCACTTTTTTATCAGAGCCTAAAAATCCTAGAATTTCAAAACAAAAAGTCAACAAACCTCCTTTTGGTCAACATCTACCTCTAAAAACTCTTGTACACCTGGAGACAAATAATACACACTTATGGAGAAATATTTGAGCTTAAAAATATTTAGGAACCAATACATACCATAACCCAATTTAAGACCTACATACTCCTAAGCACAAACTGGGAAACCTAAGAGCAAACAAAAATCTCCAATTTGACTTCAACATACTTTCATATCACAAACCCACCTATAGAAAGATAGAATAAGGTCAAAATACCTTTTTATGGAAAAATATCATCTTAAAAAATCACAAATCCTCTTTTACCACTTGAAAAACTTTAATTTGACCATATAGACTGACCATATATAGTTATGACATCCATCTGACATCACCACAACATATCTTCCACCTAGACATACTTGCTCCAACTAAAAATGCTAATCTATATACTTCTAGGACTATGTGAAGAACACTACATCAATACTTACTTCTCTAATTGAAGGAGTCTCTTAAGAAGCATATATAGAGACATTATTTTCACCACAATGCTCTAAAATAAATTGAAGCCAGGAGTGGCCCACATCTCCGTAGTAACCACTAGAATAATCTTATAGCTATAGGATTTCTTGATTTTGTTCTTCTTCTTAGTTTGAATTATGACAACTGGTTGCTTTTCTAAATCACTCTCCTCTTCAAAGATTTGATTGATAATACATGGAGATAATATATATTTGTGACATATCTTTTCATCTGAATAATCCACCTTATAGCTTGGAACCTCATCACTAGGCACTAATAATTGATTTTATTTGCATGATACATGCTCAATAATGGTATGATGTTCACTTGGATCCATACATACCTCAAGACTATCTTCAACTAGTACCTTGGTCTCTTATTGGAGCTTGGTCTCTTTATTCACAACATGAGAAAAAAATTAGAGACCTTGGCACTCTTCAACTTCTAAATCATTCTCCACCATAGAAAATAGATTACTTGGACCAAAAACCCCATCATGACTTATACTTATCACCTTTGGTTTCCATTAGTTAACTAGCCTTCTTCCTTGCCCTTTAGGATCCTGATTGAACTCATTTTGACTTGATGACCTTTAATTTTATAACATAGCAATGTGACCAATCTTATCATAGTTGTATCAAATAATACTCACAAATTATTTTACCTTATTTGGATAGAAACTTGTAAGTTGTCCTATTTTATGACAAAAGAAACAACCTCCTCTTTTTAGAGAGAACTCTCCTTATCTAACCTTATATGTATAATGGTTTGCAAAGTGTCCCACATTAAGATAGTTAAATCACTTAATTTTTCTCACACCTTTTTAATGATGACCCCCATCATATTCCCATGTAAACTCATTCCTAACATGTATTCTACATTCTCTAGCTCTATGCCCAAATAGATTATAATTATAGAAGTAACCATTGTAATTTACATACCTCATGGCACTTGGTTGTTTGATATAATTTGTCTTTATTATGCATGCATATTTATTCCTTGTCTAATGATTTTTATTCAAAGTATGATTGTCTATGTTTACATTAGTTTTCATCTTATCTTGAGTTACATTCACTGGTTCTTCTTTCTATCTAAGACCAGTTCTATCACTTGTATTATTTTGATAATTTAGAATATTGTCTAGATCACTTGAGCTATTTTCAATTCTCATAAATTCCTTCACCTTACTATATGTTTTTCATAACTTAGATTTCAATGACTCATTTTCAATTACATACCTTGAATATTCGTCTTATTTAGCTTTTAGGCTTGTAGATAGGATTTATAATTAACAACGAAGATGTTTGAAAATATATTCATGATCATTGGTTTCTTCATTAATTCTTGCTTCATACACACTAAATTTATCCTCATAATCCTTGAGTTTATATTTTATATTCCTATTAATCTTCTTCTTAATTTTTACTTTTTCAAGAGCATTTATCAATGCAATCTCATAGTCCACCTCATCTGAATCACTCCAAGTAGAATCCTATTGATGTGAACAACTTCCTTATCCATGAAGAGGGATTCATCTTAAATAGACCATAATCTTTATGATCATACTCTAAGTCATTGTATTCACTCTCATGTAATGAGCTATAGTATTTATTGGTGTAGATACTCTTCTTGTTTTTGTATAAATTCTTCTTATTTTCACACTTTATGAAACCTTTATTCCTCTTATCAAACCTGTATGTCTTCTTATCTTTATCTTGGTCTTCATGATTCTCTTCATCATCATGATTATGAGGGAACTTTCTATAAAAATGTTCTATCTCTCCATAATTGAAGCATTTGAAGGGTAGTTTACCCTTATACTTGCCTAAACCTATTTTCAATTTCCTTGTAAATAAAGTAATCAGTTCATCCTCATCAATATCAAAAATTTCATCCTCCTTAGGTCTCTTACCTTGGAACTTCTTATTAGGCTTCATCTCTATCTTGAATTTTGCTTCCTTCTTCAGTGGCATATCATCATTCTTCCTCATCTCATAGGTAGTAAGGATGTCATGTAATTCATCCAAATTCATTTGAGTAAGATCATGTCTTTATTCTATAGTAGATAATTTAGGATGAAAATTGAGAGAGAGGGCCCTTACTATATTTTAAACTACAATATCCTCTTCAAGATTATCTCCAAGGCTTCTGATGATGTTCACAATCTAATCAATTCTATATAGAAAAGATGCCACATAATCTTCTTCCTTCATCTTGATAATTTCAAATTGGCTTCTATGAGTTTATAAATTAGCAATATTTACCTTTAAATTTTCTTTATAATTATTTTAATTTTATCCCATATCTCTTTAGAAAATTTATAATGGATTACCTTGGTGAACTCAGTCTCTGTAAGATCACAAATGATAGCATTCATTGCCTTAGAATTATTCTCAAATAGCTTCTTATCCGCAACACTAGATGGAGGAGTAGTAAGAGTAGCATAACCATCCATAATGGATTGCCACATATAAAAC
>JARHVA010003144.1:1762500-1782500 GCA_037957365.1 Torreya grandis
TTCCAAATGATTTATCTATTAAAAAAAGTAAATATTTAGAAATGGTATTTATTTAGAGGTGTATTGAGATGATAGTTTTTGAAAAAAGGAACAATCAAGAATGCAAACCCTATTTAAGAATTGTGTGTTGAGACCCCTATTTGAGTTTTTAATTATCTTTCAAAATCTTTATGTCAATTTTATTGATAAATGGATTTGGTTAATACTTATACAAGAATTTTAATGATTATTTATATGCCTTGAATTTATAATTTTCAATATTGATAACCCATTCATTTATTATACAATAGTACTAGCAGATAGACCCCTATTTTGGGAATCTTTTAGTTATGTCAGCCTTTATGTAAGCTTTTCAAATGAATGTATATTGATTTAATTAGGAGCTATATATCCATATATCTATACTATTATTTATTGTTTATTAAGGATTATCTCCTTGTGGATAAGACACAAGAAGATTCTTATTTCTTGGTAAAAGGTTTGGTGACCCTGCATTATAAGATATGCTTAACATAATGGAATGGTGATTGTGTTACATGAAGGAAGGAGATACAAATTTAAGGTGAAGTATTTGGGGTATAAAATTAATTTTATTTCTTTTGTTTAAATAAATTTAAACTCTTTGAGTGGCACATCTTGGTAAATTATTCACTTTCTTTTAGCACAAACATGTAGACATTTAATTTTTACACACAGCCAAAGTTGTTTTCATCTGGTTAACTTTAAAAGAGGATTGATCAACATTAAATAATGATTGGGATAGTTGTCCCATGTCTATATAGACCTCACAAGATTATTTGGTTTACTAAAACCTCATACAACACACTCAGTTTATATTTGACTACTCATAGGTTAACATAGGCCACAAAAAACCCTAAATTAGGGTTTCACCATTATCTTGAGTTTGAAATAGCCAAATATCACAAAACTCTATAGTCTGAGACTATTTTGGATGATATAACCAATTTTAAATATTATAGGAGTGTATAGATAGTGTATTATGGTATTTGAGAGGTTCAAGTTGAATTAGGCCTAAAGAGGGCTAATTAAGAAGCCTAAAAGTTGAAAAGTGGATCTAGAGGAAGAGTTGAACCACCAAAATTGAAAAATAGATGTCTTATGATAGGGGAAAAAATATTTTCACTTCATTAGATCAAATATAATTTTACTTTTCTATATTAAATAGAAAATAGGGTCAAAAAGGGATACAAGGAAGGCTAAGAAGCCTAGTGTGTTTGGTGAAGAGTTGTAAGTTAAATCCTTTTGAAGGGCCCTCCTACATCGATATATGTATGTTTGTATTTTCTTGAAACCCTAAAAATCTAGGTGAAGTCTTCTATAATATTTATTCATATTATGGTTTGACTTTCTTTAAAATCTATAAGTGGTTTATTACATAACTAACGATTTTATATCAATTTCAATGATTCATGGGAATTGTGTGACTTCATGAGACTTCATGATGATTATAAAAATTTGATGTATTGATTATATATTTATAATCAATTATCATTTTAATTGATTTCTAGAATCAAGGACTCTTTCCTTTGGGAATTTTCGAATGGTTGAATCATAATTAATATTTTGACTGGTTATTATGATTATCTAGTTTAAAATTCAAACCTCGTTAAATTATGGCTTGGCTATATATGTTTTTTAATCATATGTTTATACTTCATACTTTATTATTTGACTGTATGAATTATATTCCTATTGGGTGAACCATTCTTGGCTAGTTGTGGTTATGAACCACAAGGTATTTTATCTATTATAATTGTACATATATATTTATATATCAAATTAGTTTCTATTTTATAAACCTCATTTAGTTATTAAATCGACCCTTGTTTATTTTAGTTGGCATTTATATCTTATGCCATTTGAGGTCATTTTACATAAGAGTGCCATGGATCCAATTGGTGGTGTTAATTATGGAAGTTTTTATGTTTTCTTATTGTTTTGAACCTATATGATTTGACTTATGCATTATTTTTGATGATGCTAGTATTTGGATACATTGTACACATTTCCTTCTTTGACATCATGTTGACTTTTATTGTCCAATATATTTGAAATAAAGATCTAAAACAATAAATTGTATTGTCTTATTGTGGAAGATGAATTTTTCTTAGTTGTTTGTCTTTTTTTAGATGTTAGTGACTGTTTATCTATGAATAAAATTTTACAAAAATAAATAAATTGATATGGTACAATTAGATTGCTTATTTTAAAGGATTTTCATCAATTATTATTCATACACCTAAATTGTTGAGAAAGAGAAAGTATATTATTGTTGTTACATTCATAACTTATACAGTGATGTGTTAGCATGAGCTGATCAGTCTTTATATGCTTTACAATACACTCTTTGTATTAAGTACTCAATTGACATATGTCGATATATATGTTTATTATTTCCTTGGATGGTTTTACTCATTTGTGAGAAAAAGAATGGATTGAATTTTAATAGACTAGTCGTGATTAGATGAGATTTGGGTTACTCTCAACTATTGTATACCTTCATACATTTTTTATGTGCATTTTTAATCTTGTTTTATAGAAGTTATGTGGTAAAAATATATTATCTTTTTGCCTTGAGAGTTTATATAATATCTCATTGTTGATTTCTCTCCAGTAAAAGGATAGTTGCAATAGTAGGTATTATGGGCTGCTAAAATTATTTATTATGGAATGAAGTTCATATGATTACATTTCTTATGTTAAACTATTTTATTAAAATAAAATGTAAATTTTATAATGTTTACTTGGGAGGAAAAATCACATTTTTAGCTTTAAGCTGACACATCTATTTTCACCCTTTCAATGCAAGGATTGTTATGCAAGTTGGCTTTTATTTTAGGATGTTTGATTGCCTATATATCTTTATCACATGCTCAAATGTTGTATTTGCCATTGTTAACCCATGAAGGGTTTTGGGGTGATAAATTTATTGGTTGAGTTTATTGTAATGCTAAATTATTGTAATTAGCATATATTATATTGAATGCCTAATTCAAACATTTGTAATTATATAATATCACAATGGTTTCCTTGTCCTTACACTTTCAGGGTTGTATTTATATTCGTATGTTAAAACTATCAACCCTTGAGGGTTGTTTGAGTGATTATATTAATATTATGCATGGGATAATAAGGCTCGATGATGTAGTCTTTGGTATGCAAAAAAAAAATTATTTAGTAGTCTTTTGTATTTTAATTATGAATAACATCCTTATTTGAGGATTGATTATGTTATATTATAGTTGTATATTAGAGTGATTCAACCTTAGGTATGGTTAAGTTTTAACTATTGGTATTTCCTCATTTTAGAGGAGGGTTACCCATGTGTTTTGGTGTATAAAGCTATAATATCCATGGGTAGAATATTAATACATGTGTGTTAATTTTATTCAACTTGCCTTAGCTATTTAATTATTCTATGTGAGATGATTATACTACTCACCTTTCTATAGTGTAGCTGTGAGTCACATTTAGCAATCTTTGATATATATATTTTGGCATCCTTAATGTTAAGAACATTATTCTTTAAGAAAATAAATGTATAAATTCATTCATATAGGTATAATTTCATGTTTTTAACAAGGCCACATCATGCTAATAAGACCTAGATATTTATATAGTAAACACACTATGCTATGGCCTAGTGGAAACTTGTTTATGAAACTATTTTCAGTAGTATATATTTCCACATTAATTTGTGAATCCAACTTGATGGGTTTCCTTGTCTCATGATAATAACCTTTATAATATGAAATGATAATACAAATGTATTCTATTTTGGTAGTGTAAGCATGAAGACATAGTTTATTGGCAAGTTAACTAAATGAGTTATTCTTAACTTGGGATTATATGTGATCAATAATAGCTAATGGTTGTTAAGTGGAATTATATATTTATTCCCCAATTCTCAACATGATTCTAATTTTGGTACATTACGCCTTGGAATGAATGACTAGTCATGTGCAAGAAATATATTATGTGGCAACTGACTATTCCTTAATATAGCCCATAGTTGTCATAATTTATGATATTTTAATTATCCTAATTAAATGAATTTATCACTCAAATAAGTCATTAATCTTTTTTATAAAGTATTAATTTTTCTAAAATTAAGGATTTGGAATGAACTTTATGTGCAAGGACCCATAGTTGGGGAATTTATAAATATAATAATGACTGGGTAGCACTATTAATGTTGATCTATCATAACAACTAGTTATTATCACAAATTAGGTAATAATCCCATATGGATGTGTCCTTGTCATATAACAATACTATTAATGGTGTTATGACCTCTTTATGAATATGCATTATGGCTTGGTGGACATCAATTATTCATGTTGGTAATTAGGGTTATGGATATTTGATTCCAAAATAGTCATTTTCCTCTTATTGGGTCATATGTGGTAGGACGAAATTATATAAGTGATGGAACATGGGTGCAATAAACCCTAAGATTACGTATCATGACATCATGATCTAATGGGGAAAAACCTAAACTAGTCCTCACTTATGTGATCATAAGTTTATATGTTCATGAGTTTTATGTTGGGTCACCTTGGTAGTGGATCGATGTTATCTACTTATGGACCCTTGTATGTTGTAAATTTAGGATAAGCCAAAGATTGGATTGATGGTACCTTAGCCCTCCTATTGGGAAATATTGTGCCTATTATGGTATATCCTTTTTATCTGAATCATATAGTTAACAATGGCCATTAGGATGGATCATTGTTATGTTAATCTTACCCTAGGTCAAAAACCTTATTAAGGTTACCAAAGGGCTAGAACAAATCTTCTCACACCATGAATTACCAATTAATAACCGTATACCGTTATTGGATGCTTATATTGGGATGAGGATTGCTAGGGGTTACGATGGGGAAAACAAGTGCCTTTCAAATATTTGATGGCTATTAACATGGACGTATACTATAATACCCCTTGAATGGTGTATGATCCTCTAGGAAACCCCAATTATCTATGGAATCCTCTAATGATGGTCATCTTGGCATAAGTATCTCATTGACCTAATCTACTTATGGGTTGACTACTCATTTAGTGTAGGATAATTTTGATGTGTTGTGTATGTTGTGATGGTGTAGTGGGATATTCACATGGCTTAGTTTTATACTCTATTATCAATTCCCAAAAAACATTTTGGGGGTAGTTTTAATAAGTCTTAAAAAATGGATATTCCTTAAATGTCATTTTTTAGGTGTAGTTTATTGTAACAAAATATCATAAAACTTGCAACCTTTATGTACTATATTTTTAGCTGTAAAGATGATATTAACTTACATGATTTTGATATTATAAAACCTTTAATTTATATACTTTTTCCCAAATCATGAAAATAATATATCACTTTTCTATAGTAGTCCAAATTGCCTTTATGTTGTTGAAACCAATTCATGCCTAATATAATATCAAAATATATGAGAGAAGCTAAAAATAAATTTATTTTGGTCTAAAAAAAACCAAAGTGTAAGATTACTCCCTCAAGACACTTAGTAATTGGTATTATTTTTATCTAATCCAAACTCAACATCCCAACCATCCTTTAAAGTCACTAGATTTAACTTATAGTATGTTACTAACTTAGGATCGATAAAACTATTAGTTACTCCTCACTTAAACAAATTTGAAATAGAACATTTATTTATTTTACCTATACTTTCAATTAGAGTTGTTTGTAAATCCACATTTATATTATCCATAGATAAATACACTTTGTGATTAGTTGATTGGCCAAATTTTAGCTTAGGACAATCTTTATGATGGTGGTTATCTCCACAATCCCAACATACTATAGTTCTTTATGGCATCACTAGAATGGTATTGGCTCTAGTAGGAGGCACATTTTAACTAGCTTAGATCAGATTTATTTTAAAATTAGAAGTCTTAGAAGAATTTATATTATTGAAATTATTATTTTTCCCTGGAAATTTATTGAAACCACTCATATTCCTTGTAAATATATTGTTAAAGTCATATTTCTTAAAAAAATTAGGAGAAGGGGAATTTTGTTTATTCTTATATTATTGCCTATTCTTTTTATAATCTTGTCTTGACTTTTGATGAACCTTCTATTTTTCTTTTTCCCTATGATCAGATTCAATAGCACCAATTAAAGTCTTAAGATTTATGATATTCAGATCATTCATTGATATTTATTTCAACCCCAACTTAAACTTAGTGACTTTAGTTTTTCATCATGCATGTATTTAACATGATGTAGCATATTTAAAAATTTGTTTCCATATTTAGTCATAGCCATATTCTCTTATTTCAACCAAAAAAAAATAGTGATTTTTTGTTTCTTGAATTTGAAACTAAGATGCCTCTTTCTAAACTTCCTTTCAATGGTAGGCTAGGTAAGATTCATTGGTTGGTAACCCTTTAATGCATATAGATGGTTCCAAAAAATGGTTGTAGCTCATAGTAATTGATAGGTAGTTACTCTTTCATTCACATTATAAGGCATGTTATGCATATAAAAATACTTTTATAGGTGCACTAAAATGCATAAACTCTATTTCATCCATACAAGATTGGTAGAAGTTGGAGTTTCAGGGAATAACCCAATTATATTTCATCCAGAAACTAAAAAATGTTAGAAAAAAGGTCCAAATATAGAATAGGAATGTTTTTGGAGACATCTTCAAAAGGAAGAAACTGAGCAAAGAGGAATTAACTTAATTGGAACAAAAAGTAGCTACCAAAGGTATGAATGTCAAAGATTTCCATTTAGGAAAATCTATTTTCTCTAATTTTCATAATATTTGTGCTCATGAATAATCCTTCTAGAGACAAAAATATAGGGCCTTGTGGCTTAAGGAAGGTGACCAAAATACTAATTTGTTTCATATGACCACCCTTAAACATAGAGCCCATAATAAAATTTCTAAGGTCTCTTTGACAGATGGATCTATTACCATAGATCTTGATAATATTAAAGAGGAGGCGTTATATTTTTATATGAATTAGTTGAATGATAATACCCCATTTTCTAAGGAGGTTATTGTTTCTTTTTTGGACTCAATTCCTAATAATCTCATCCTGATACAATATTTCCTTAGCATTACTAAGCATGCTACTCTTGATGAATTATATAAGGTTGTTTTCTCTATGCAAGGAGATGAATCATTGGGTCTTAATGGTTTATAGCCTTCTTATTTCAACATTTTTGGTATAATTGATCCATAGATATGCTAAAATCCACTAATGAATTTCTCAAAATGGGTAACATTCTTAAGGAGATCAAAAATACTTTCATAGTGTTAATACCTAAGAAAAATGGAGCCAAATATTTTAAGGACTTTAGGCCCATTAGTATCACCAATGTGATGTATAAAATTTTTACTAAGACTTTGGATTTAATATTTTATCCCCTCTTATTGATTTAATTTCCAAACAACAAGGTGGTTTTGTCAAAGATAGACTTATTCAAGATGGGGTAATAGTGCTACATGAGACTATCCATTATATGGAAAGAGTAAAAAGGCAAGGATGGTCATGAAATTGGATATGAATAAGTATTTTTATAGAGTGTCTTGGTTTTTCCTTGACAAATTTCTAGAGAAATTTAGATTTTCTTCTCATTTTAGAAAGATCATCAATTCTTGCATTTCTACTCCTAAATTTTCTATCAATGTTAATGATTCTCCTATGGGATTCCTTTCTAGTAATAGAGGTATCAGGAATGGGGACCCCCTTTCTCCTCTTTTGTTTATTATTATGGTATATATCCTTAGAATATCTATTACTAGATCCATTTCTATGGGGATTCTTAATGGTTTTAGACCCACTTCATTGGATCTTACTATTTCCCATCAACAATTTTTTGATGATACAATTCTAATTATTCTAGCTAACATTTTGGAAGCTAAAATAATGAAGCATATTATTAATTTATATGAAGAAGCTTTAGGACAACAAATCAATTATGATAAGAGTTCTTTATTTTTCTTCAACACACCTCCTAATTGACAAAGGAAGATTTCTCAAATTCTAGGTTGTAGGATTAAATCTCTCCCTACTACTTATTTGGGGCTTCCTTTAGGTATGAGGAAAGTTTTTATGATATTTTGGAACACTCCTATTGATAGATTCCAAAATAAACTAGCTAGCTAGAAGGGAACTATTCTCTCTAATGTGGGTAAGTGTTTTCTTATTAAGATTACTTTGAAAAATCTTCCCATTTATATCATATTCATGTTCTTTATTACTTCAGCTATGTATGATAGAATTAAAAGGATTATGGACTGGGACTAAGAATAAGAATAGATTCCATCTTGTGACATGGAATAAGGCATATTCTTAGAATAAAATAGGAGGCTTGGGTATTAAAAACATTAGGATAATAAATGCAACTCTTATCTGCAAAATGGGTTGGAGATTATTAAAAGATGATCAACCTTGGACTAATATTATTAGAGCCAAGTATTTAGGTCAGCAATGTTCTCAAAACATTTTTATTGAGTAATGCATTCCAAATGGCTCTATTTTCAAGAAAAACCTCATCAAAATTAGGGGTTTCATTGAGAAGAGATATAAATAGAAACTAGGTGATGCTAAGGATATTCTATTTTAAAAAGATAGATTGGCTAATTTTCAAAACTTACAACAGAACAACTCTTGGACTCAGTTAGAGAGTTATCATTCTTCTCATACTGGAAATAGAGTTAGTGATTACATTTACTATAGCAATGGTAAGTTTTAATGGAAGCACCTCACTCTGATCATCTCCTATAACATGCCTAATTTTAAAGATATGGTGACCTCACTCTAAGAGATTCTTAATAACATTTAGATCAACTAGTCAAATCTTAGGGATGATTTTATTTGTTTCAACTCTTTTGATGATTTTTATACTATTAAATCAGGTTATCAACTACTTTCTGAGGAGACACCCATTGATTTTGATTAGAGTAGGATATGGTTCAAAGACATCACTCCTAAGATTAATCACTTTTTTTGGATGTTGCTCAATAAAAGGATTCTCACCAATGATAACCTTATCAAAAGAGGTTTTATTATGCCTAACATGTGTTGCTTATGCAAGGAAGTAGCTGATGACATTCATCACCTTTTATTACATTGTTCTTATGCTAACAAGTTATGGGGTATTATATTTTCTATATTTGAGGTTTCTTGGACCTTTCTAAAAGATATTTTATAGGCCTGGGAGCAATGGAAGACCCCATTTAGACACAACATGCTCAGACATTTTTAGAAACTTATCTTACCTCACACCCTTTGGAGAATTTGGAAGGCTAGGAATGTGGTCATTTTTAGAGATTGGAAGAATTCCTATGAAATATGAATAAAATACATCTCTATTGATGTAAAATAAAATGTGTTTAAGTTCAAGCTTCCAAAAAATCAGATTCTCCTTAAAGATGAGGAGAAATTTCTTTCTAATTTGAATATCAATATAGGTGATTTTCAAATCAAAACTCCTTTTATTAATAGATCCATTATTAAATGGATCCCTCCTCTAATAAATTAGTACAAACCAAACTTTGATGTTGCCTCTAAAGTCAATCTAGAAGATACAAGATGAGGTGGGATCATCAAGGATCACTTAGGTAATATTATTACTTCCTATGTTAGACCTATGGGCATATAATCCAACCATTATGTTGAGGCACTTGTTTTTATATGGGGGATCAAGTTATTGGGAGATTACCATATCAAAAATATAATCATTGAAGGGGATTATTTAAATATCATTAATCACCTCAATGGTATTCATCTAGCTAGTTGGACTATTAGAGACTTCATCCAAGAGGCTATTAGCATATGTAGATCCTTTTCTAATTACAAGATATGCCACACCTATAGAGATGGCAACCATGTGGTAGAATCTTTTACTAGTATGGGGGTGATTAATAAGAAACTTCAATTTTGGTTTTCTCATGACCAACTCCTTTAAAATACTAAGGATATAATTATTAATGAATGGTCAATTGGATATGCTTAGAAGTGGTATGGGGGATTGGATCACTTATAATAAACCTTCTTCAGGATTATTCCATCAGTATCCTTCATTGGAATTTTGTACTTTATCTTTTTATTAGATATTAGGCTATAAAAGCTGAGGTGGGAGCAATCTGTTAGTTATTTACTATATGCCCTTATGCTAAGAACCTACTATTAATGACATGAGTGGTGATCCATGTCATGTTGAGCCAATGTGTCACCCAAATTAGAAGGAAAATGGAGAACTTTGGAGGGATTTAAATGTGGGATTATTCATAAGTTTCATGCAAAATAACAAGGGACAAGACAACCACATTTTTGTCACTTTTTCCAAAAATTGGAAGAACAGGGTTGTCATGTATAGATGTAAGAACTTTTTTATCACTATAGAACTCATTGACTCTACCACTAGTCTAAGAAGATATGGTTTTAAGTTCTTTAGAAAAAAATTTGATAAGGTTGTAGAAGAGAAAACAATTTTAGAGGGCTTCATGATAAATGCCTTGAATTTTGTCAAAGTTGGTATTGTGTCTTCCTCTCTCCCTAATCTTTTTGATGAAGTGGCTTGTATGATAGTGAGGCATGTGACTTTGGAGGGTAGGTATAAAACTCTTCTTCTTCATCATCTAGTCCTTCTAAACCATTTCCATAAGGTCCTAAGGGTTTTTCTCCCTTATTATATATTGTGATTCATGGATGCTTCTATTCATGACTTTCATTCACACAAATGTGCCCTACCTCTTCATGAATGGGTTATTTTTCATTTACATCAACACTAAAACATTATCTTGATTAAAATTATAGTTCACAATATTCCTCCCCCTCCATCATCTAAACCTCATAATCAAATAAGGGTTAAGACTAAGAATTCTAGATCTCATACCTCACCATTTCCTCCTCCCAAGAGGATGCTTAGAAGTAGTGATAAAGGCAAAGGTTTGGCTCGTAGCTTTCACATGGGTAAGGAAATTTGTATTGTAAGGAGTCTCCTTGACATGAGAAAGACTGATGTGAATTCTATTCCCTCCCATCATAATCTTAAGGAACATGGACTTAAAGCCCAATTTATGCAACTCGAAGAAAGAACCAATGAGTTCAGGAAGGAGGTCACATAGCTCAATAAGATTATTGATAAGGGAAAGAAGAAGGTGGTTAAATCCTCCCATTTTTAGACTAAGATGGAAGACATTTCTAAATAATGAAAGCCTTAGAAGACATTATGGATCATATTAAGAGTGATTAGATTGATCATATGGCTATACACCAGGCCATTTTAGAGTTCCTTGAGTTTCAAGTTAGGCAACTTTGCACCCTTAGCAACTTGCATCTAGGCTTGTGGAATAGTGGAACTAAGAATACTTATGCTCTAACCACCATTGACATGATAGACCCATCTCAAAATAATACTCTCAATCTATCTAATGCACTGGAGGGACTCAAGAATAGCTTCAACAAGCTCATAAAATGAATCTTCCATTTTTTTATGTTGTGAAGTTACAATTGATTTTTTGTTTTAGTGTTGTTATCTATCAAGTTTCTCCCTATTATTTATCTCTCTTTTCTTTTCTAGGTTTTTTTTCTTTTTTTTAGCTGGGGGTTAGACCACACTCATCAAAAAATCACTATTATACTTATGTATTATCTAGTCTTTAGGACTTTTTTGGTTATGGGTTTCCTTTTGGTATCTAGATTTTGAGTCTTTTTGTATCCTTTCAAAACCATTTACTAATAATAATAAAAAACATGTATCAATTTCATCACCTAATTCTTCACCTAAAAAGGTTAGTGGAGGCAACTTCTTCAATGCTTTAATGATATGATTATCCACATTACCAAGATTATTCTAAAATTTTAGTTCATCAACTTAACTTTCACCTATAATTGAAATTTCTTTAGCTAGAACACCTTATAAATTGTTCAAACCTTGATATTTGGTGTCCATTTTACTTTAAAGTGAATTTAATATAGTTAGAATTAAATTCAAAACTACCTCCTACTTAAAGTCTTTAACATTATTCTCATCATTATTAAGAGGTGGTTCCTCTCTTTTAGGAATATTGGCCCTATGACCTAGAACTCTTCCTTTACCCAAGTTAACATTTCTTGGGTTATTATCTGTTGTTATAGATCTTGTCCTCACTATATTTGGTGAAACAAACAATAACTTAGTAGAAATCAACAAGAATTATTACCCAAAGTTTCCTAAAGTATTAAATTGTGCTCTAATACTAATATGTCACAACCATAATTTTTTTATAAATATAATCCTAACAATAATAAAGGACAAAATTTCATCCAAAATTTAGCATGGAAACATGTAGTGAAATCCATAACTATGTTATAGCCAACACATGAACTAGACCAAGTATATAACCCATAAAAGACTTCATTAGAAAGCATTTTAACCACTTAGTATTCATATATAAGTGGGTTAGTGTATTATTACCCACTCACCTCTATCTGCATACTATGTTGTTTCCTTCCCAGTAGAGTCATTACTAACTTATGCACTTACTTGAGTACCTATACATAATATAAAATAACTAACACGTCATGGGTAATTCAAAAAAGTTCAACAAAAAATTGTAAATTAAGTTCAGATTCAATAGAATAATCATCATAATAATTTTTCTTAAGTAATATTTTACAAATCATAAGCAATAGACAAAGATCAATGGAAAGGGACTATTTCCAAAAGTAATGAAAAACATTTGAAAATGTTTTCATTTCATACACAAAATGACACACGAGGTCTAACATGAACTAATCTAGGTGTGTAAACTTCATGGGATGTTTCAATAACCATGCTTAAGTTCTACTTAGGAACATCTTACCATTTTATAATTAGAGTAAAATCTCATGAAAAAGCGTGCCTAAGGATTACATAATGACTTAGGTTAGATTTACATTTCCCATTATTACTGATATGAGTTCTCCATGAGTTTTATAAACTTGCTACATATTAATAGTCTCATGGACTAAATGTACTTATGTTAAGTCTTGCTTCAATCTTGTTCATAAATATTTACCCATTGTCCTAGATCCATGAGTTTAGCCTAATCATTATTTTATTGATTACTTTAATATTATGTCTTACTTGTTATTAAATTCCAAGGTAGATTCTTATAATAAAAATATAATTTCATTAACTTCTTTTACCATTAAATAATATGAACCATATTTTTAAAAGTATTCAATGGCCTATTCCAAACATGGATCATTTGATCCTCAATCACAGTATGCTTTAGTTAGGAATATTTGTACCCATTTTTAAAACTTTCCATGAAGTATATTATTTCCGAATTACCTTCAACATATGCATAAAATTTACATATAATCTTATTGTAGTTTAATTTCAATGAATTATTTAGGAGTTACCCATAACATCCCACTATAATTAACAATGCTTAATAATATAAAAGTGTAATGATTATCTTTAAAAAAAAAACTTATTTAGAATAGTTATACATTTTTAATTGTTTATGTAATTATCCCATCTTAATCATTATCATACATTCTATTTAGTTATTACAACTCTCGCATAAGTATTATGCTAAATATAATCCATTCAATTAACCAATTATAATACAAGGATTTAATTTTAGTAAGGTGTATAATCATAGTCTAATGTATTTAATTAATTTTCAATAAATTTCATTCATTAATACATCTCACATTGTGGTTAGCATAGTACATAGTGATTTGAAAAGTCCTTTAAACATAACTTTCAACTACACCAAATTGCTACATTACAATGCTTATCACAATTTGAAATTGTTTAAATAATAAAATCACTTAACTTTTAAAATCCAAAGGTTAATTATATATAAAGAATTCAAATTATCTTATCATACTAACATTATGTTTCAATTCCCATATTCTTAGTGTCATAAAAGAATCATTTCATACTTTAGTTAACTTTTACAACTGAGTTCTAAGACAATTATTTACATCTTCAAATAACCAAGTAATTTAAAACCACAATACCAATAATTTCCAAGTACAACTAAAGACATTAATACATTTATAGATCATGAGTCAATAGAAAACCAATATTATATAACAACTCATAATACTATAGCTTTTTAATCAATGTTATCAAATTAGTTATTCCAAATAAGTGTCTAACTTTCAATAAATGATAAAGACTACATATCTATGTTCTTATATCAAAATTATTAATGAACAAATGTAATTTCATATTTAACTAGTAATATAAGATTATACAGATACTCAAATGAGCAACTAGATCATATCATGAACTAAAATTACATGATAACATACATATTTTTATATTAAGTACAACTATAATTAATAACCTAAATTACAATAATAAATAGTTACATGAATATTTTTATTCATTTACAACCAATTATCATAACTAAAACTAAAAATAAATGAATCAAATATTACACACAATCAAATGAAGCTAAACGAACATCACCAATACCAATGAGCAAAAACCATAAGTGTACCTAGACCAACCCCACCATCAATTGCATATGGATCAGGGTAGTAGATAAATGGTGGAAAAATGATAATTAAAGAAACTGAGTTTGACAACATTCAAAAAAACAATCAATAGATGGAAAATGAACCACGTAAACCAACCCAACAAGATCCATTAACTTGGTATTCAATTATGATTGCAACTCACTTTTTCAACTTCTTTATTTGTGAGCCATATTCTATTCAAAAATATAACATGGCTCATAAATACTTATTCTATAGTTTATTTGGTAATTGTCTTCATGTACTAATTTAATAGAAATTTATGAGTTAAAATTAAACTCACAAAAAAAAGATAAATTTTCTAGCGAATTAAAAATGAATAAATTAAAAACATACATAAATATATAGGTCAATTTTTTTTAAAATCAAAATAGACTTTACCAAAAATAGTAAAGCCTTCAATATCAATTGTAATGACTAACATAATCATAACACAAAAATAGTCAACTAATCAATGTTTTCAAACAAAAGTTAACTTATTAATGAACTAAAAGTAATTTCTAACATCATTACTAAAATTATGCCACTAATTCCAAAATGATTTCCATAAATTTGAGTTAACCTAATAATAAAATAAAATTCAAACATATCATGAAGATAGAATAAAAATAATAAAAATATTGTTTTAATGCAAAACCTTGTAAATCATTTTGAACCCCCTTGGAGACTCGTTATATCATTAACCCCAATGTATGTCACAGTTTGAAATAACCAATAGACTAAATTTAATTATTATCTAATAAACTTGACTATGTCCAAGTTAGGGTTCTTGAAATATAAAACCAAATCAAATACATAACAAAATAAAAACAAACTAGATAGCCATTCAAAAAATGGATTACAAAAAAAACCCAACAAAGGGTTTTGAGTCATAAAACCAAATATAATCAACACATAATACCTAAACAAAGTCATAGCCTCTTATTAATAAAATGACTTCACATTAGTACAAATCCCAACCATAAAACAAAAACATATACATTGTGAGTATACACCCACACACATCCATATAAAAAAATAAACCTAATATCCAAAACAATGCACTATATGTATTTATCAAAAATCATGTTCAATCCATATATGGTTTCCATGTATCAAAACAAAAAATCAAAATCCTTGACCCTAGATAACATTTTATCCAAAAACATCATAATGTAGGAAAAATAATGCTAGTGTTTATGGATAAAACCATAATTTTTTTCCATTAAATCCCCACTTCAAAATGAAAACACAAAATTTTAAAAACATTAATTACTTGGATTCTATAATTTGACCATAGTATAAATTTTATTCTCTTATAGTCTCCCAAAATTCTATGCAAAACCAATGCCAAAAATTCACTTGCATCAAATAAAACGATTCGAATGATATATATCAAAATAAACCCTAGTTAACTCTACTCAACTACCACATGGCCATTAATATTAATGAATCAAACTATAATTAAAGATCCTAATAAACCCCATGCAAAAAAATTATTACATTCCCCTTGGCTACCATGCCAAAAAATTTGGTAGAGTCTCCCTAAGGTGTAGAGATCTTCCAAAAGATTAAGTCCAAATGAACCCATTAAAACCTAAAAACACAAAGAAACATTTTGACCCCTTTGCATGGTAAATCAAGAAAATTCCATGAATCTAAGTCATATGGCATAAAAAAACACACCATCTAATTACCAATTCCCCCAAGGTCGATTGAACATCCAAGCAACTTAAGCACATGCCCAAGTCAAACATAGCTATCACAAACATTCCAAATGAACAATCAAAACAAGGGTCCATTCAATGATTAAACCTTAATGCACAAGCATAAAACATAAAATAGATAGGATTTTTCAATATTTCCTACAATCATAACATGTTTTTTTTAAACATTAAGTCAAACAACATCAAGATGACCAAGCAAGGTAATAATATGTCAACAATCAAAATGACTAAGAATACACAAGATCAATAGTGACTAAATACCCTATTGAAGTCGATGGTTATGGAAGCAATAAGAAAAAAAAGAAATCATAATGATGAAAAATGATGATATCAACAAGAGGATAATAGTCATCAAAATAATTAAGACACAATCAAAAAAATAATTATCACAATCGATAACATCAATTACAATGTTGTTTGCACATATATCAAAATTAACTAAAATCAACTAATAATGAAATTAAACATTAAAAAACAAATAACACTTAAATTATATAAAAATAATTACTAAATAATCATTATTGAAAAGCTCAAACTTTACAATAGAATTCATTATTTTGTTCATCCATATTTCCTTATTACTCAGGTCTGAACACAACCTAGCTCAAGTACTTGTCCTTGTAGTCAACAAATAGACTATCAGTACTATCTAGCCATATTATATATAATAAATGAAATAATATAATTTAATTAATACATCTAAACTAAATAATAAATTAGTATTCATTAAGTATAAATATTCAATGCTGTAATGAAAATGTAATCCATAATTGTCTCACCAATTAAAATAAAAAATGTATCAATTTAGATCATAGAACTATAACACCATATTAAATAAAACAAAATATGTCTCAAATAGTTCAAAAATAATCTATATTAGCATAAATTAATTATATTCAAGTTAATCAATGTCATGCCACTACATTGATACATTTATTTTAATTATTGAGACAATTATGGATACATTTTCATTACAACATTGGATATTTATGCTTAATGTCTACTAATTTTATTATTCAATTAGATGTGTTATTTAGATGTTATTATTATATTTATTATATTTATATGTATACATACTATTTATGGTCTATTTTTTGAATATAAGGATAGGTACTTGAATTAGGTTGTGTTTGGACCTGAGCAATAGTAAAACATGGAGAAATAATGTGGATGAATGAAATAGTGAATTCGATTGTAAAAACTGAGATGGATGGTACTATTTATTAATTTTTTTTGTTTACATAATTTAAGTGTTGAATGTTATTATTTTATGTTTTATTTCATTATTGGTTGATTTTATTTATTTTTGACATTTGTGAAAACATCACTTTCCTTGATGTTATCAATTTCAGAATTGTCACTTTACTGAGTCATAATTAGTTTTGGTGACCTTTGATTTCTTGTTGATGTCATAATTTTTGTCATATTGGTATTTTATGCTTAGCTTTATTAATTAATTTTTAATACTAAAGGGCATTCAATAACTTATTATTTTATGTTTGAAGTCATTTTGATTAATGAATCTTTATCATATAGACTAATAACCTTGATGTTGTTTAAATAATTACTTAACATTAACCATGTTTCAATTGAAGGCTCTTACTAACTTGGTGTATTTGATCTATGTTTATATGCCTATGAATTAAGGTTTATACATTAAAATACTTCTTTCATTATTTTTTTGTTGGTCATGCATTGTTTGTCATAGCCAACTTGGCATGGCTTTGTGCTTAGGTTGTTAGGTTTCACCCTACCTTGGGGGAATTGGTAATTAGTTGATGTTTTGTTTTATAAATCCATACAACTTTAAATTCATGGTATTAGATCTAATTAACATTAAAATTTCAAGAATCTTCCATGGGTTTTTTAGGTTTTATTGTGTTCATTTAGACTTGGTTATTTGAAAAGGTCTATGCCTTGGGGAGACTCTACCAAAAAATTTGGCATGGTGGATAACGAGAATGTAATGTAGCTTTTACATGAGATTTTTTAGGAGGTTAAACTATAGTTTAACCATTAATATTATCATTTATATAATATTTTAGTAAAGTTCTTTAGGATTTGATTTCACTTATATCATTCAACTAGTTTTGTTCGAGGCATACATATTTTGATTGTTGGTTTTGTATAAAACATTGTGAGACTAGGAGTGAAGAAAAACTTATTCTATGGTTCACTTATGGATTCCAAGTGGCTTTTTTACAATTATATTTTTTTCATTTTGAAATGTTTTTTAATGGAAAACTATGCTATGGTTTTATCCATAAACATTGGCATTTGATTATGCCTTCATTATGATGTTTATTGATAAAACCCTAACTAGGCTTGATGGTCTTTATTTTCCTATGTTATTACATGGTGGACATGGATTGTAAGGATATAATTTTGAATATATATATGTTAATAATTATATCCTTACAATCCATGTCCACCATGTAATAACATAGGAAAATAAAGACCATCAAGCCTAGTTAGGGTTTTATCAGTAAACATCATAATGAAGGCATATTATTTATATTATATGTGTTGTATGTAAATAATATGTGTATATATTTTGTTTGTTTGTTTGTATGGGGTTTATTAGCATTACTATGTCATTTGATTGGTGGAAATATTTGTGTTATTATTTGTTTTGTTATGCCACTTAAATTGGCAATGACTGTGTGTTATAGTGACTATGTTGTGTATATTTTGACTATGTGTTGTTGAATTTTTAAAAAAAATTAAAACCTTGGTTGGATTTATTATTTAAGATGTCATTGTGATAATGGATACAATTTGGTATTATATCAACTATGTTGAGCTTATGATTTGGTTTTTTATTTTAAAACCCTAACTGAGATTCATATGTGTTTATAAAGAAATGATGATGCATTTGTTTTTATTCTACTATTTTTTTGAATCTGTGGACATACACTTAGAGGCAATGACATTTTGAGCCTCCATGGGGTTTTAAATAGACTTTATGGCTTTGTGGAAAAATAATATTTTATTATGATTATTTATGTAGATGATTATGTTTGTCTGTTATTTTGTTATTTAGTTGACTTAGTATTGTCAAAATCTATTAGGATTGTTGTCATGATTCTGATAATGATATTTAAATTATTTAAATTTATTATTAGTTGACTTTAAATTGAAAATAATGACCGATTGAATTATTTAATTGATTGATTATGTATATCATTTACAATTGATATTAAATGTTTTACTATTTTAGTAAAGTTTATTTTGGTCAAAATATTTACGTAAGTTTTAATTTATTTTGTTAAGGCTAGAACTATTATCTTATGTTTTATGTGTTTCAACTCAACTCATTAGTATATATTAAATTAGTGAGGATTATTGAGTGATAAATTTATGGCATAAAGATTTATGGGCCATATTATATTCTCAAATAGAATATGGCTCATAAATCAAGAAACTCAAAAATGAGTTGTCATTGTAATCAAGTACCAAGTTAATGGACCTTGGTGGGTTGGTTTGCACGGCTCATTTTTTATCTATTGTTCATTTTTTTTCTATTGTCAAATTTAGTTTGTTTCATTATCCTTTCTTCATCATTTATTTGTTACCCTGATCCATATCCAACTAATGGTTGGGGTGGTTTAGAGCCACTTATGGTTGAGTTCATTAGGACGGGTGAGGTGGGTTTAGCATCATTGGTTTGCATGTGAATATTTTCATTTGCTTCTTCTTATCTTGAGTTATGACAGTTGGTTGTAAATGAACTAAAATGTTATGTAACCATTTTATTAATTATAGTTGTATTTG
>JARHVA010003144.1:1787500-1795000 GCA_037957365.1 Torreya grandis
GCTGCATTAGAAGAGGATTATTCCTCATTAAATTATATGAGTCATACACCAATTAGCTAAAGGTGAATGACATCACAAAAGTGAACATATTAATGAAAAACATATAGTTGGCATTTGGAAAACAATTACTTCTCATGATATAGATATACCATCCCATAATTCATCCATAGGGGTCATGCACCTAAATGTTGCTTACTCATCCTTTGGTCATCATATCATGTTATTGTATAAAACATAGGCATTCCCACCATTATATTAATATGTGTATACCTACATAAGAGTAAATTACATAAGTACATTCAACCAATAACATGAGTGACCAATAGGGAAGCTATAACTTGATAACTCATAACCAATATGGATTACTTAATCATATATCTAAGTGTAAACATTATGGGTTCCATAGCTTATTAAATCCTCACCCCAATTTAGGGATGTATTGTCATTCACAAGGATTATTCTACGGTTTCATAATTACAATATAAGGCATACCAAGATATTCAATGCCAAAGGTAATCTTATAAAATTTAAGCATGTTTATCTACCAATAATCTAACAACCATATGACTCAAGACTGCCTTACTAGGTCATATAGAAGATTTAAGTGATGCAACTAGTTGAGATTCTATAAATGAATCATCAACTCTAGATCCTTACATCACATTGACCAAAATCAACTAACTTACAATTTAGGAACTTCAATCAAATATGATTAACATAATGAATGCAATGACAACAATATAACCAACATTCCATTAATTAAGAGCTGAATTATAAATAGCTAAAATGATAAACTTTCTAAAACATGCCATATATTTAAATCACCGCAACACCCTTATTGGTGTGATCCATAATTTAAAATATAGACCCATATAAGATCATTAAACATACTCTATTTTATTGTTTAAGAAATATAAATATGCTCATTAAAGTGAGACCACACCTATCAAAATAACTATTACCATTACAATATTTCCTTTCTTTTATCATCAAGGTAAAATAAGTTTCATAAGCCAATTAAAACAATTTGTTTTAGCCAAAGTTATAAACATGATATGGGTCATGTATTAAATAACAATGCTATATAGTTAGAGTTGTCATATAGATAAAATGAGGTAATAATAAATTTGGGACATAATAAAGGATGTAACCAGATATTATTTATAAGTTAAACCATTATGTTAGTCATGATTTTTATGGGTAACATACACCACATAACTTTCATTTATTAATGATTTTACCTCCATATATTTAGGCATAACGTAAATATGTACAATTTTACCTTATTTTTTTTAGTTCATTATAAACCATGAAACCATGAACTCATAAAACATCATAATAATAAAAATAATAATTCCTAGGAGTATGCATTAGTCACATAATAGGATGCATACTTTGTTTTGGTTACTGATCTATGCTCAAGTCTAACACATTACCAAACTTGTTTTAAAAATAATAATTTATCTCAATGTAGTTAGATAGCATCATGGTATTGTCATAAATAAGAGGTAAGTATATATTTATTAGATTTTTATTCCCTAGTGTAATAATGCCACTAGATTATATATATATATATATATATATATATATATATATATAGACAGACACACACACACACACACACACACACACACACACACACACACACACACACACACACACACACACACACACACACACACACACACACACAACTCCATCAAGGGAATTTAAAACCTCTAAATGTTTTTAGCATACTATAAAACAATACCAGCTTGATTTCATTTGGATTTAAAAGCTATAGACAATGTAGATGTTATTTTTCCAACATAACTTTTCTTTTTAACTTCATGATTAATTCACATCAACAAGTATATCACTATATTATACCCAATATTTATTCAACAACATATAAGAATCAAGCATATTATAATACAATGTGAGTACAACTATCTCTCATGTAGTAAATAGAACCCAACATATATGCATACCAAAGAAATAAATACAACTGATTAAATATACAAGAACCAAGCCACTGTCATCAACAATGTCACAAAAAGAACATCATATACAATATTTTCCTTTTTCAACATAATAATATTACAAAGTTACATAAGGTAACAAGATGGAACCATAACAAAAAATGGGTAACCAACTACAATCCAACATGCCAATATCATATGCCAATAGGCATGGATAAGATACAAGTTATTGTATGAAATCTAGGTGAATCAATGGAAGAGGATGAACGTAATAAGGAGAACATGCCTAAAAACCATCCCTATGAGCCCAACCATTAGTGTCCCTTAGCTAGGTGGAGCATTTTGGCTATCGAGTACTTGGGTGAAATAAGAGGCATACAAAAGATACTTAGCCACCAATAAATAATTATAAAATAGTCAAAAAAGGATGAGAGAAACAAGCATAGATGACATATAAGCCATAACAATTAGACAAACCAATCATCCTAAACAATACCCAAGGCATCCATGAATCCTTATAGAAGATGATTTACACTATAAATCAAGATCTATCATATCTAACTAACAAGACCGTAAAGTCTATCCAAGTCTATTTTTTAGCCCAAGAGGCTTTCTCAAGTATATATTTATTAAACACAATGGGTACCACCCACAACAACCAAATTAATTTGATCAATTCAAAAAGAGAATAAACAAATAATTCATTAATAGAATATATAATTGGTTTGGCTTAAAAATAGCCATGTACATCCAAAATTTAATTCCTTTAAATATTTAAACAAAATCAAAACCAAGGAAAATGCATTATCATTTTAACAATATAGAAATAAATAATTTACTAACCATAATTGATAACTTAACCCAACCACTTGGGGAAATTAATTAACTCTATCCAATATGAGGAAAATAAGGGATTTCAAATAATCACTCAATCAATTTTTATTGCAACCAAATTACTTAAAATCTAGAAGGAGGTATGCATAATAGAGGGTGTAGCATCAAAGTGATAGCCAGGGATTCTAGAAGTATGAATGGAATTATAAATTAGGAAGATGTCAAAGTTTTTGAAAAATCTATTTTCATTTATATATGGTATTTAACAAAACAATATTAAATAGAATCACATATAAGGAAGGTGTTAAGCTTCATAAAGATCAAGCCTTATTTACATATGATATTTAATAAAACTTTATCAATAAAAAACAAGCCCATATTAAAAAACACAATTGGGTATCAAATTTATCATTACTAATTATGTATGAGACTACATATGATATCTATAAAACATTATGAATAACAATTCAATAGAAATTAGGCCCACCAATAGAAAATAAGCCCATACAAGAGACCAAAAATCATCATGTTTAAAATGCTAGTCAACCTAGTTTAAAAGAGATGCAAGTGTTCTATTTAATATTTAAATCCTAGATTAGATGCCTAATTTCCAAAAACCCATGGTTTAATTCTCTCAATTTTTAAATAAAAGTAGTTCCAAAATCAAAATCCCAAATAGAATCTCATAGCGCCCAACAATAATACATAAACCCATGGTTTGAAAATGCTACTTCAACTTGGTAAAATGTTGTCATAAATTCAAAGGCCACATAGTTCAGGCATCCAACAAGAATAAATGGATTTAAATCAACTTTTGTCTTTAAAAATTATCTATTTAACTTTTAATGAAACACCCAATTCCAAGGACCTAATTAGCCACTTTAATTTCTAGTTACATTACTTACCTAAAATCAAGTGTAGGATACCATGGTGAAATTTATGGCCTGATCTTGCTTCCCCTTAGTTGATTCCTTCCATTCATATCTAGTGACTCGTCTTCCCCACTGAGATCACCTCCCCAAAACCCCATCAAGTGTAGGCCCCACCACCATACTTCTCTCACATGCCTTGCACCACCAACATAGGGTTTGGACCCTGACTAATCACCATTTCAAAAAGTGTGAAGTGTTTCCATTTTGGAATGACTAATTGAATCAAACCCCAAGGATGCAACAAAATAAAATAATAATTATTATTATAAATTTTTTCCCTAATTAGATCCATAAGTCAACAAAGTCATAGAATAATACTAGTTAAAAAAATTAGTAATTTGATTATTAATGATAATAAAAATAAAAGCTTTTGGAATAATAATAATTAGAAAAAAAAAGGTCCTTAAAATAGTAATAATAATTGAATCCTTTAAATTAATTAATGATGATAATCAAAATCTTCAAGACTACTCGAGGCCAAAAATGTTGATTGATAAAATCCATTAAAAATAATAATAATAAATAAATCTAAAAAATGATTAAATTAATAAAGATCCCTTAAATAATTTAAGATAATAATAATGAATAAAATTCATTAAAATTATAATGATCAAAAAAATTATAATATCAAACAAAGATTTTGGTAGTTAATTATCCACAAAGGGGCTAAATGTTTACCAAGGTCAAGAGACCCATACAGGTCTATTCATACCCAAACCAACCAGCTAATAAGATAAGCCACTCATAAAACTTAAAATAAAGTATCCATGACACCCAGGGAAGATAAAAAAACATGAATATAGATAAGAGTAACAATGACGTGAAAGCTTATTAACTCCAATATGGAGAAAGAACAAAACACACATGCACAAATAACGCAAGACATATAAAAGATGAAAAGCAATAACACAATAGAAATATAATGATGGTGGATCAGTATGATATCATACATGCTATATATATCAAAGTGACTTCTAACTGCTTAATTACCCCTTGAGTATACTTGAGATATCTAAACCCATGATCAAGCCTAGATTGTGTCTTAGTTCTTGCATCCACAAAATAAGACATCAATAAGACCAAAATGATGTCAATATAAATAATAACCAATAATGAATTCATAATGAATCATGAAATAATAACTCAACATAATTATTTATAGATATAAAAGGAACCAAAGTTAGTCCTGATAACCATAAACCCAAGCATGCCCTGTGAAACACATTCAATAGCTGCAAGAGTAGGCAATGTCAATCTTATATAGTAAAACATGATATGTAAATAACATATTATAATATAACTAATTGAATAAGCATATATAATAAGATAAAATAGTCTAGTGTGAGCATCAGCCATGATATAGCATAATCACAATAGCTACCTAAGGCATCTCACATCTCAACATCTGAAACATAACCAATATTAGCCATCGCTAGTCTAAGTGCTATCAAAGCATGATAAAATGAGATATAAATAAATTATCTATAATAGGCCACAAGGTCAAGTCATGACATCCTCCCCTCCTTAAATAGGTTATATCGTAGTGACTATCAATAGTCAAGAATAAAATTCTCTGAAGATGTCCAACTAAACCAATTTTCACTACTTCACTATATCACCACCCATTGATGGGTGGAAAATTAATCAGCCTTATCTTGTTGGCATTCTTATTTTATGACATTAGGACAAGCACACTTTCTTTACATAAGGACAAATAATGGCCTCCTTCCTGACTAATGTGTCCTCTGCATTAGTGATATGGTAGAATAACACTTAAGTAACACATAATACAATATAAAATACAATGAAATATCCCAACTTGGTTGGAACATTTCCACTCTCATGCCTTAAAAGGTCATCAATAACATAAAAAATTATCTAAAACTAGATACAAATAGGTCCATCAAACTAATTATGCCTACATCAATCAATAAAATTTTAAATCAACAATTGTTAATTTCAATACAACATTGTTGTTATTAACCATTTATCCATTTATTGAGGCAATTATCAAACATCACAAGAATTTAGTGTCTCAAAATACAATAGCTTAAACTTAACTTAATACACTTGCCAACAAAGGGGGATAACAAAACTCCAAAGCAAGAAAATATAGTCATAGTTAAAAAAGTTATAAATTAATTATCTAAATCATATTAGTAGTTTGAATATAAAAACTTTACCAAGAATATTAATCACTTGCTATCGACACACATAGACCTACAACATGAGGTCAATGATTGTAATCATCTAATCCAACTAGATTGTAACTAGATTCTAAATTAAGAGTGGAATATTTCATTGTAACATTATGCTACATGCATAATCCTTTAAAAAAAATCATTATAGAATGTCCTTACATAAGGATATTAATCCATACTATTATGGTCACTCTACTACATCATCAACCACTTAGGGGTCAGTGCATCATCTTGCACCAACCACACTAAACATCAGAGAGGCCCTACCAAGCCTCACATGCAACCCAAAGGTTTATAACATGTCTTCCAACACATGTGAGCTCACATGATGGTCTAGGGATGCCAATCCCACCATCCAAAATTATCCATCTAATGGCATTACCCAGTTTTCATTAGTCTATCCAAAATTCAAGTGGGTATCTAAGATTTTTTACACTGCCTAATTAGGGCTTTATGTTACTCCTTTAAAACATAAAATCAGCATACACTATAGTTATGCTTTTTAAAACAAAAAAAAAATATTCATCAAAGAATATTTATAATAGGTATAACAAAAATAATACCTAAACCATAGCATTCTTACACTTATAGGCCAATACATGCATGCACTTTAAGAAGTACCACCTTGCTAATGTTGACATATTTATCTAAATTTTAAGACCCATTAGTATTACACAAGGATATAACAATAAAATTTTATAAGGGTTTATTTTATCACAACCTCTAAGATGTGGCTAAACTAATGTTAAATCTTTAAGGTGACCATTATGCACTAAGATTCCACAATCCACTTATGGCGCACGTGGTGCACACTTTGACTAATTATGTGGTTTTTGATGCACTTTTGGTTCTCCTTATGTCACTAGGGAACAAGGGGAAAGTATAAACTCAATTTAAAGTCTTGGAATGACTTGTGGATTGATTTGTTTATACAACTATTACTTTAAATAACATAAATAGCAGAGATGTGAAACACCAATTCAAAGTGTGTAAGCAAACCCTATTATAGGGATAACATATGCTATCTAGTGACTATATATATATATAATGATCTAAAATAAGGTAATTCATGGTTATATCTAAGAGAGATTAGGTTAGGATAGAAAAGGAGTTATGCTTAAGATGAAATAATATGCCATTTCTACTAACTTATAAAGAAAATCACATGAAACTAACATATACCAACACTAGCATACTACTCAAAGATGAATAAATGTAGTTGAGGCTTCTGAGGAAGGAAAATGCATATATGTAATAGCATACATTGCATAAATATAATCCACTTATAGTAAAATTCACAACACATTTAGTTGTTAGTGAGATAAAAGAGAGCAAGTATACTACTAAATTAGCTAGCCTAGCATTAAGCTAAAACTAATAAATGCACAGATGAAATTTAATTACCAATTTAGGTTGTAGAAAAGGAAACAATCAAACATATATAAGCATTATAATTCAAATGTCACAAAACGACACAAAAGAACATTGTAGATGAACTCTCAAATGCTTTGGCTCTTTTCATTAATTTTTATAACAAGTGTTTTTTGATTACAAATGAGGGGTGGACCCCTA